>JAOBYE010339872.1:0-15053 GCA_025403585.1 Parazoanthus swiftii | reverse complement strand
AGATGTAGTAGTAGTAGTAGCAGTACTTAGTAGTAGTAGTAGTAGTAGTAGTAGTAGTAGTAGTAGTAGTAGTAGTAGTAGTAATAGTAGTAGAGATAGTAGTAGTAGTAGATGTAGTAGTAGTAGTATTAGTGAGCAGCAGTAGTAGTAGTAGTGATAGTAGTGGTAGTAGTAGTAGTAGTAGTAGTAGTAGTAATAGTAGTAGTATTACTGTAGTAAACAGTTGTAGTAGTGATAGTAGTAGAAGTAGTAGTAGTAGTAGTAGTAGTAGAAGTAGTAGTAAAAGTAGTAGTAGTTGTAGTAGTAGTAGTAGTAGTAGTAGTAGTAGTAGTAGTGGTAGAAGCAGCAACAGCAGCAGTAGTAGTAGTAGTAGCAGTAGTAGTGGTAGAAGCAGCAGCAGCAGCAGCAGCAGCAGCAGTAGTAGTAGTAGTACGGTAATAGTAGTAGTAATAGTAGTAGTAGTAGTAGTAGTAGTAGTAGTAGTAGTAGTAGTAGTAGTAGTAGTAGTGGAAAGACGATAAAAATACGAGGAAAAAGCAAGAAAAATAAAAACAAGTTAGGATTTTTTCACATCAAGTTTGCTTATCTTGCTTTTCTTCGTCCACTGTGAAGATCAGTCGCATAATTTTTTGGTCGAAAAAGTTACACATTTCATACTTTTGATTTAAAAATATGGTTTCAAGACGCCATCTTGGAAGTTTGGCCAGCTTTTTTCTCTTACTACCTCGTACGCATGCGCAGTCGTTACTCCGACATGTCATTACTGTATACTTTTAAGCCTAAAGCAATAACGGGTTGAACAGTCACGATTCTCTTGAAATATTGAACATTGTTTTGCTTGGATCGACCTCCAAAGCACCAATGTCGGCTCGGATATCAGAGACGCACAGAGCAGATTGAACAGTATTACAGAAATTCTCACCATCATTCGTCTCTGTGTATCTCATGAACAACCAAAACACATTTATGATGTTCCGTGTTGATAGCAATCGACTATGTGTGGGTTGTCTAGTACCATGTAATAGGCATTCAGTAGACAGTACTTCACGCTCGCTCTGACCAGTGCTCACTCACTGACTCTACCTATTACATAAACTAAGGCCCGGGGGTTAAACGTCGACCTTAGCATGCGTCGAACTAAATTCAACAATAAAGCGCATGACAATTTGGATTTTTATCCCGACTAAGATCGACTGGCTTAGTTTCGATCGACACGGCCGTTCTAATCGACTGGAGCTGTCGATTAGAACGGCATAAGATCGACTGAATTTCGGTCGACTGAATAAAAATTCGACGTTTCCATCAAACGACGGGCTTCTTTAATTTTGATCGACCCGAAGTTTAATTTAGTTCGACGCATGCTAACCTGGGCCTAAGCAGTCTTATTTTCCAGTTGCCAAGTTTTAACTTGTGATTTCTTGAATACATTTACTTATGTTCAGACGATTAGCCGTTGGTGCCTTGAGAACAGTTCTTTCCTGCCACATTCTGGATAGTTTGTCGTGTAGCATTTTCACAATATTTTGATTAATGACTTTTCCCGTAACCAGATCACAAACACTGACGGCAGGTAAGTAGATAACGACCAGCCAGAGCAACGGATTCAACGCTTACAGTCCTGATTTTTTGTCTTGATCGGGTTTCAAAGGTCTTTTGGAAAATATATTCAGATATCAGCGCGGCTCGATAAACGTATTGGGTAACCAATGGGAGTGCATGTTTGCCTGCTGATTGTTAAAGTAACCAATCAGAGCTGACGTCCAAGTTCTGGACGTAAAACATACAGTCTAACGGGATTTGTGTCAGGCTTTCTTTTCTTTTCTTTCTCTTTTTCGCTTATTTTTTTCTCGCACCCCAGAAGACCTGCCGAATCGCACCAGGGATGGACAGATTAATCTAAGCTCTCGTTTATAAAAATGGTATGAGTATTTAGATCGGTACCTTGCATAACTTGGCGAATTACTTACTTTACTTAAGGTAATAACAACAATAATAATAATAATAATATTGATATTTAATATTTATATCTCACACTTTACACTGAAATGTACTTTGTGTGCATAAAATACTACAGTCATAAAAAATACAGACTAAGAAATGTATTAAATAGTTCAAACTGTTCACTTTTGTACCCCTTACCCTCTTCAGATTGCGCTCTCAGTATGGAGTCCCCCATTTGGTTCCAAAATTATAAATGCTATTAACTATTAACCTTGGCAACATACTGCCATATACAAAAATTAGCCATACAACTATCTTTTCCGATAAATTGAGTAAAACTCCTAAAATATGGATCAACCATTCTGAATTCTTGGGTTTCACATGACGTCAGAGCCGCCATGTTGGTGTCCTTTTACAAGGAGTTGTAATTAGTTTTTTTTGTTGTGGACACCAACATGGCCGCCATGCCCTTTTTTATTTGGTTCCCTGGGGATTGAGTGAAAACCAGCAATAGTTTAAAAAAATTTTTTAAATTGGCACTGCAATCTGAATGGAGTTAATTAGAGCCCTTAAGACATACTATGTCATGTATGCATAACTGGATTTAAACAGGTTGCAAAGCTGTGCACAATATTTCAATGTAATACCTTGATTTGAGGTGTTCCAGATGAACTTTGAGGCTTTCTGCGTACTCAGTTTGTTCATCCAAGGTTCGTTGTAGTTTGCGTGCAGTATTCTCTTTCAAGTCAATCTAGAACGAAGTAACAAACACACAATGTTTACAAGCACTTCCACAAATGAATTAGAAGGGTCTATACACATTCAAATTTTGGAAAATCCAAGAGTTTTCATGCGTAGCTTGCTGTCTTCTGTTTGCTTTATATCAGTTATAACTAAATGTTCTATATATTCTTGTTATAATTACCACTGGATCTTACCCCCTGATTGAAAATGGCTAATCAAGACTACAGAAACGGTATGAAAGGAAAAAAGCACCAAGATGGGTCAGGTATTTCTAATGCAGTTTTTGGGGCAGAGACTCGGTAATTAACAGCCCAGCGGAGTTTCTTTTGAAGCCAACTACTTCCAGGGTTATTGCTGATTACTGGATAGATTCCAGGTTAACTTCCTCTTTCATTCAACAACAAATACAGATATTCATCTGAGAGCTGATTCGATTACTGTGCGACAGGTAGGTATAACTTTATCTTAGGACAAAACTTCAAGGAATTTTAAAAGTTTTGGGAAACTTTAGTACAAACTTTGCTTACTTCATCTTCCGCTCTTGCATGTTCTTTCTTCAGTTCTTCAACCCTTGATCTCAACTTTCTGACTTCGTTTTCGTGTTGTTCTATTCTCGATGTTGCATGATCAAGCTCGTCAGTCTAAAAGAGATTTTTAAAAAAGACGTCAGCAATATATGTGAAACGTTTTTGTACATATAGTAAGGTATGAATGATCAAAAATACCAGTTACATCTCACCAAAGTAGAAGAAGGAGAAGTAGGAAGAAGAAGGAGAAGAAGAAGAAGGTGAAGAAGAAGAACAGCAGAAGAAGAAGAAGAAGAAGAAAAGAACAAGAACAAGAAGAAGAAGGAAAAGGAGGAAGTGGAGGAGGAGGAGGAGAAGACCCTTATTAAAACTGACAATACCTTTTCTTGAAGATGTTTCTTGGCTTTATTGTACGAGTACCTCACTTCACCTATTTCCTGTTAAAACAATTACAGTTTTTATAAACATGAGGTATCACAGTACTTTTATAATGGATGACCGTGACAGCCGTCTCCCCAGCTACCACAACCATCTTGAACACATCTTTGTGTCCGTCTGTTAAGGTGCCTGAATACATCATAAATATTTCTTATGGTATATCTGTTCTCATTTGGCACAAGCTGGACAATAATTATATTAACATAGAAAACGTCACAGAACTTCATGAACTTATACATGTATCCATGTAGTAGATGCAAACTGTAAAAGTTAAACAGATCAACTACGATGTGTCGCTAAAACTCGTATAATTTGACAATTATTCAATTGAGGTTACCTTATTCCTTTCTTCCAGCTGCAACTGCAGCTGTTTCATATCAGAGTCAAGTATGTGCGAGGCTCGAGCTGTCTTATGACTCAGCTGTGACTCCAAATCCTACGAGTAACAAAACCAACAAATCGTTAAATATCATCCGACATGACAGCACATTTGAAAGATTCGAGTAACAACATAACTATTTTTCAATCCAACTCCCAATGAGCAACAAAAATATTGATTGAAATGTAACCTTTTACCGTCAGAAAAATATAAGACAATGCGACATTTTACTGACGCAAAACTGTCCTCGTTACAAGTCTTTAAGGGGCAGTTGATTCAAGTTGTTGTCGAACTTATGAGTTGAAAGGTCACAGAGTAACACCATTTTGCCCCTTCGAGATCTGAAATTGGCATAAGCCCTGTACTTATAGTAAAACAGTATTGTTAAACATTTCTTATTAACTGAGCGGTTTGAAATAAATTGACAATTCGAAACAATATGCCTTTCTTGATTATTTACTCTCACTATCAACTCATTTTATGTTGGTAGTGTAGGAATAAGGCAAAATAGATGTGTTGATTTTGGCTGGCTTGGGATGACAGGCCCAACATGTTGGTCAACACAGCAGTAGCTCCATATATCAGATAAGATAGTAACAGCGCTCCTGTGACAGGAAATTCTAGGATAGAAAGTAAGGAATCATGACTGTGTTCCATCTAAAATCATTTTATTCCTTATGGCTGGCAAGAGGGAATGGTTCAAACATTCTGGGATTGGATAACTTTAAAATCTGTAATCTTTACTTATAGCTGGCAATTCAAGGGCAAGGTGGGATATTCTAGGTGACAGGGATGGAATCATAACTACACTATCTATAATCACTTCTTATAGCTGGCAAAGGTTAGTGGAAACATTCTTGGGTGGGAAGGATAAGTCACAATTGCACCATCTGTAATCATTCCTCAGGGTAAGCAAGGGGAGTGGGCACTCTAAGGCCAGGGATTGAAACATAACTTAACCAATTTTAATTATTCCTTATGGCTGATAAGGGTGAGTGGGAAAATCCTGGGGTGGCAGAAGTAGAATGACAAAGTTCTGCACAATCTGTAACCGTTCTTCATGATTTGCAAGGAAGAGTTGGACGTTCTGGGGTGGAAGGAGTGGAATTATTAAGACAACATCAATAATCTTCTTTGACTAGGTGTTTTCTAGGTTGGTGGGGGTGGGAATATAGCGACGCCATCAGTAATCATCCTTAAATGGGGCATTCTGGGGTGAAAAGGGTGGAATCAGACAATATGATTTCACTGTAACGATCGTTTCCGATAATGTATCGTTACTTTACTGGAAAAACTAGGGAACCTAAATTTCGTTTCCTACTACAGTAGGTTTTAAAAGCAAGAATAAATACAACATTCAGTTTCATGACTTTAAGATGAGAACTTTGTCTAATCAAATTTGCAGCAAAGCTAGACTAGTTGGTTCCATCAGTACTTTACATTGTACTTTGACTAGAGGCCATCTCAGTTGGGAGAGGTGGAACCATCAGAAACGATCCTTAACAGGGGGCATCCTGGGATGGAAGGGGTAGAATTAAATAGGAATAACCAGGAATGATCATTGACAGGGGGCATTCTGGGTTGGAGAGGCAGAATTATAATGAACAATCAGTACTTCACTTTGACTAGGGGTATTCTAGGTTGGGAGGGGTGGAACCATCAGGAATGATCCTTAACATGAGGCATTCTGGGATGGAATTATAAAGGAATAACCAGGAATGACCCTAGACTGGGGGCATTCTCGGTTGGAGAGGTGGAATTATAATGAACAATCAGTACTTCACTTTGACTAGGGGTATTCTAGGTTGGGAGGGGTGGAACTATAATGGAACCACCAGGAAAGATCCTTGACAGGGGACATTCTAGGTTGGAGGACGTTGATTTCTAATGGAACCATCAAGTCTGATTCTTGACAGAAGGAATTCTAAGTTGGGAGGCGTGGAACTACATAGACATCTCCAAGAATGGTCCTTGATTAGGGGCATTCTAGGTTGGGAGGGCGCAGTTATGTTTGGAAGGAACCATCAGGAATAGTCCTTGACAGAGGGCAGTCTAGGCAGGAGTGCAGTTATAACTGAACCATCAGATCTTTGACTAGGGGGAATCTAGGGTGCGAGGGGTTGAATTATTATAATGGAACCATCAGGAATGATCATTTGCAAGGGCATTCTGGGATTGTAGGGATGCAATTCAATGGAATAATCGGGAATAATCCTTGATATAATGAATCATCAATACATCACTTTGACTAGGGGCATTCTAGGTTGGGGGGTGGAACAATAATGGCACCATAAGGAATGATCCTTGGCAGGGTGCATTCTAGGTCGGGAGGTGTGGAATTACATGTAGACACCTTCAGGAATGGTCCTTGATTAGGGGCATTCTGGGCAGTAATGGTGTTACAATGGAACCATCAGATCTTTGACTGGGGCATTCTTGGGTGCAATGGGTTCAATTATAATAGATTCATCAGGAATGATCCTGGATAGGGGGCATTCTGGGTTGGGAGGGGTGAAATTATAACAGAACCCTCAGTACTGATTTTTGACTAGGGGCACTCAAAGTTGGGAGGGGTGGAATTATGATGGAACAATCAGGAACAATCCTTGACAGGGGGCATTCTGGGGTGGAGGGGTGATTTTATGATTGAACCATTTGTGTATACCTTTGAATAGTGGGCACTCTAGGTTGGGAGGGGTAGAATTATAATGGAACCATTGCGAATGATCCTTGACAGATGGCATATCAAGGTTGGGAGGGGTGGAATTATAATGACACCATCAGTAATCATCCACGACTGCATCACTCTAGGTTCACAAAGAAGCCAGGTACCTCAATTTGGTGTTTTAGTTTCTTGTTCTCCCTGTCCAATGTGATCTTTTCTGTCTCAAGTTGTTCTCGCTTGCTCCACTCCATAGTGTTTTCTGCTTGTAACCTTTCAATCTACCAAATAATAAAAGAACAAACAGTTTAACAATGCAATCATGTAGCTGTAATAGGCAATGTAGCTTCCTGCCAATGTGGCATCTGTGGTCAGCTTCTGAGCACTCACTCTGGATACCCCTGGTTTTTTTACATCAGCTGCAAAAACCAAGGGCCACAGTAAATATCTCACCAAAAGGGACCACAGTCGAACAAATCTTTATTTTATTTTTGTCTTCAAGAAAGACAGTATGATCAAGCTAAATCCTATTTGGCCAGCACTAGACTGTGATGGATCAGCTGTTATTTTCAGCTCTGCAACCCATCTGTTACTGTACAATACATCAACACAGGGAGTTCAACCTACCTCTAATCTCAAGTCTTTGATCTTCTTAGTAGCACCAGAATCACTTGAAGTATACGCATCCTCCAGGTTGGCAGTGAGGCTGGATGTATCTCTGTTGTATTTTTCTTTAAGTCTTGCAAGCTTTAAGAAAATGATCAAAGATAAAAGTTTAAAATTATTACAGGGAAGAAATTAGCACACAGCTATGATATTTGCATTTAAATGCAATGACATTCCAAGAAGTGCCTGTAGCACAAGATTTTTGTCATTGCTTCTGCATATCTCAAAATAATTGTAGTTGGTTGATTGTCTGGGTGAAGGTATGGTTGTGAGAGAGACTACTAAGCTAAACAAATAAATAAAATTAATAAACAAACAAAACAACCTGTATGGAAGTCATCTTCACAGCACACTGACTCTGAACACTCTAACAACAGTCCTAAAGGTTTGCAAATTTAAGTAACTTAACCCTTTGAACTGCAAAAACCACATAATATGAGTTGCTAAATTCTCCTTAATGGTTTTCCTTACTTTCCTCTTAAACACTTTAAGAATTTTGCCCTTCATCTTAAATAAGTTGCTATGCATGATCAATAACTTATTCTTTTGTTCTGAAAACCAACTGAAGTGAGTCATTTTGTATGGATTATTTAAGGAGAAGATGAATGTTGACAAAACGGCTGGGGCTGATAAGGTTAACACAAAACTCAAGGACATTTCAAAGTCTTTCCAGGACCGATTCTAGCAGATTCAAGAACCCTCTGAAGAAACAGAAGCTTTTATTTTTACTGTCTAAACATTTCTGGTGCTGCAGTTCACCAACCTGAACTCAAGGATTTTCAGTGTTCTTAACTCATTTTCCAGTACTTTTCATGCTCAGAAAACCATTTCAACCATTTTGAGTTTGAACAATTTATATATACCTCTGCCTGTACAGTGTCCTTTCCAGTTTTCAGTTCTTCACACTTTATTCTCATGCTGTTGAGGTCAACTTGTAGGCTGTCTATCTTCTCCATCAAGTTTGTTTTAGAACTGTGAAATCAATGAAATAAATTACAGTAGCTGACAATATTAACACTAATTTTTGAGGGTTGGAGGGGTAATTTTGTTGGTATTAACCCTTTAAGCCCCAAACACAACAAATGGTGTGATGGTAAATTCTCCCAACTGAGCTCCATTCTTACTACATAAGCAGTTTGGGAGAATTTGGCTTTTCAACTTCAACAGCTTGTTCTACTTGATCAATTCCTTATTTCTCATTATTTGTTATATAATTTTGTTTGAGTAAACTTTTGTAAGGAGAAGTTAGACGTTGATAAATTGCCTGGGGCTGAAAGGGTTAAATAAATGAACTGCATTAATTTAATTGAAGGGGTAAATGCACTGATGACCTCTCTTTATTATTTATTTTAGTTGTTATGATTTACAGAAATGCCAGCTACTAATTATTTGGACTTCTTGGTTGTTTTAATTGAATCTATTGCCTGGGGGGGAGGTGCATGTGCACCCCATGTACACCTCTGTGCCTACCAGTGCGTGTGAGAATACTGAAGGAAAATTTGGAACGGAGTGAACCAAGAAAGAAGGAGATGCCACCAACAGAGCAAGCCACAACTGACACTGTCATTCCTTTCCAACTTCTTGGAAATGGAAAAAGTGATACAATATCCAACATACATAGACAAGCTGGGAATAAACTGAATACAGAATACAAATTTGAGGGGCAGAGTCAGGAAAATCAGTGAGCACTGTTACACTTTGTTTCTTCATTATTCTTCAAATCTGAAGGTTAACCCTTTCAGCCCCAGGCAATTTATCAACATCTAACTTCTCCTCCCAAAAGTCAAACAAAATTATATAACAGGTAATGAGAAATAAGGAATTGATCAAGTAGAATAAGCTGTTGAAGTTGAAAAGCCAAATTCTCTTAAACTGCTTATATAGAAAGAGTGGAACTCAGTTGGGAGAATTTACCATCACACCATTTGTCGTGTTTGGGGCTTAAAGGGTTAAGCCATGGAGCGTGAAACTGCAGTTCTGATTTTTGAGACCTAAAGTATGATTTTACACACTTTTACACATTTATCAATTTTACGATCATGTGTTAAATATTTACTATAATTATACAGTGTATACAGCTGTTTCAAAAAAGGTTGTTCCTTTTGGTTCCAGTATCAACTATTGACTATGACAACCTTTTTTGAAATAGCTATTAACATATATATTATAATTATTTGTGCATGTGTACGTGTACATATACAACTATTTCAAAAATAGCTGTACATAAAAATGGAAACTTGCAGTGGTCCACCTAGTTGAAGAGTCCTCCAGATGCAAGGCAGAGCTCAAACTATATTTAGTTTATAAAATGGATAAAATTGTTAAGATTTTTAAATTCAACCGTTTAAAAAATGGATAAAACTGTGACACCAATGTTTCATGTTTTAGCGGATCATCAGATCTCAATATATATATACACATATACAACAGTCATATGAAAGCTTAACTGGCTTTATTAAATCTGCTTTCTATAAAAGAAAGGTCTAAACTATGCCAACAGTATAACTTAGAAGAACAAAATTATTTAAAAGTGAATATTTACAACCTTTTGGCCTAATGGTTATGGAAGATTTACACATAAGAATGAACTTTATTTGTGTATTGATGAGTCATTTCAAAAGGCAAACAGTAATAATAATCAATTCATGCAAAATTTATCACTTGTTTTTGATATAACATGCATTTCTACCCCAATCCAAAATATAATTTTTAAACAAATTATATTATATGCAGGTATGACTTACTTATACAATACTGACACATTGTCAGTTTTAGCATGTTGGAAGACATCAAGACATGCAGAACACAGACTGCGGTAAACTTTATCAGAGGTTTCATAATTGATCACAGCTCAGACTGCAAACATCTGCTAGACAGTACACATGTGGACTGAGCTCAAATTACAAATAGCTTAATAGTTTGTTGTAAACAAACAACAACCTTAGGTCATAGCCTTTGAAAAGTGAGTTCAAGATTAAAAACTAGAGACAAAATGTTTAAAAACATAATGCTACTGTTAATAAAATAAAGGATTTTTTGGTAGATTATATATTTCAGTGAACCGTGACTGTAATTAAAGGGCTCATTAATTAATGAAGATCAGACTGATAATCCTAAATATTTTTGTGAATTCGAATCAATTTCGATCGGCTTCAAATACATTTTTTCTGGAGACTCTTCTTGTTGCGACAGGAACTGTAATAGGCCCAAAAGATTTTGGTTGGATATCATTTCCAAATTGAAGTGTCTTGCCTGCAAAACTTGTTGAAAATAATCAAATGCGTGATCATGTTTTGACTTCTGAATATCGAATCACTTGCCTGAATGCTTGAAATGAACAACATTCCACAATAAAACCAATTTTAAAAACATTGGCCGAGTTCAGAACTATTCAACTAAGAAGCTGACAATTATCATTTTTTGACTTCCCAAAAGCTATGGTTTGGCATGTATATAAACACATTCTTTTGCACGTTACACTTACAGTTTTTAAAAAAAGTGACAGCTACCATTCCCTTCAATGGCACCCTAAAGAAAATATCAATATACAACATAAAATGAATCAAAATAAAGTTACCTTCTCTCATCCTGAAGGAGCTTCTGAGTTTCTTCTAATTTCACTCTGAGTACAACAACCTCCTGAGCAAAGTCTTCACTGGCGTCAATTTCTTGTCGATGTTTGTGTTTTTGTGAACCGGACAGTCGCTGTCTTTCGTTTCTTTCCAATCCACCACTGTGACCATTACTAGCTTCATACAGCTCGTTCTTTTGCAAGATTTGCTCGATAAATTGTTTTTCTGCACCAAGTTTGGGGACTGTCTTTTCATAAATACTAGAACTGTCTGTTTTCCCAGGTTTTCCGTCCACAGAATCAATTAAATCGCCTTTGTAACTTGGTTCAACTCTCGCAGAGGGAACAGTTCGTTTGTCCTTTCTCAGTTCTTTCTCCAACCTCTCAACTTCTTTCTCGAGTTTCGCTTTCAACTCAGAAGAGTCCTGTCGCTCGCGCTTTAGGTTTGAAACTTCTTTTAACGCTGCTTCTAGCTTCAATTTCAACTGTCTGTTTTCCTCTCTGGCTTTATTTCGCTCAGCACGAACTTTACCCCATTTTTCTCTCCAGTTCGCAGTGCAGTCTGACCACCATCGCATTGTTTTCTCCATTTGAGCGGCGCGCGCTCTGGCTTCTTCGAGTTCCCGCTCCCGTAGTTCATCACGAGCGTCCAAATCATCTGTAGGTAAATCAGCGTATTTTGTTTGCTTCGTCAGAGAATCCGGCGGTTCATTTACTCTCTCCATGTGCTGTGAAGGGAGGAATAGTTCCCACCAGTTAGCCCAAACACAGTACAGCGATCAACAAGGTCCAGAATTTATCGATCAGAGAAATCGACTCTTTCGAGCCTGTCACCGCAACGACAGAAATTCAAGGTCACGGAAATAGAATAAGAGCTCACTTCAATTTGTTTCCTGTTCAAGTATTCATATGAACAACACGGTCGATCGGTCGATGGGAAGTGAAACGATTCGTTGCCTTTCAAAATTGTTCAATGTTCCAGCTGATTTGTGCTGTGAATCTCGTTGTTGTGATAGCCAAGTCCGTGTCAACGCGTGCAAAATTACTCGCATTCAATCTGATTTTATTGAGTGATAAGACTGAGGTTATTTCCTTTACTCCAAGAGCTTCATTAACCTTTCCAACAAGTCAATAAACTGTCGATACTGGCCTTCCGCTCCCACTCAATTCAATACTGATTTGCACACTGATTTACTGTATTTAAAATGTAGATCAACCGTCCTGTCACCTACGACCACACCAAGCGCTTTCTGCAAGAAAACACAGCTCCTCGCATTGCAGTACAACTTAAATTAATAAACTGATGTAAATCCGGATCCTTTCTACTGATATCTGGTACAAGATTTACAACCAAATAAATTCATCCAGCTTTGTAAAAATCAGTGAGCCTTTTGAGCGCCAATTTGCGTAAGCTCGTCTGCGTCAATCATCCTATTGTCTTATATAGCGGAAGTTCCGTGACACAAACAAGCTCACGCCTTCCACCCACTGTTTCCTTTTGGCTTCCGTTCTTGCGCAACATGTACCAATCACCTACTAGCCTGCGTAGCGGCGTAAAAGGGAGGAAGAAGGGAAGGGAAGGGGAGCGAGAGAGAAAAAAGGAGGGGGGGGGGCCTCGAATACCTATTACAAAAAACATATCGAGCATGGCGCTGTAGCTTGAAAAAAAAATCAAGCACGATTGGGCATGCCAAAAAAAATCGAGCAAGCAAAAGGGTCGTCTTTTTAAAGAAAACTTAGAACGTCCCGGTTTCAACAATCTGCAAGTGCAATATATTATAAATGTGAGTTTGGGAACAAGAGTTCTCTAAAAGAACGTGTGAAACATGTCCAAAGTCTGAAAATGCGGTCCTGGTTTTGCAACATGCCTGCGACGTGCCTCCGAAAAGGTCGCCGTTGCTATCGGCGATACCCTCCGGCATATGTGAACGTCTGTCGCAGACATGCCGTCAACATTGCAGGTTGTCCCAACCCAATCATTGTCGCCGACAGACCGGGAAAGTTGAGTAATATGATTGGGACAACCTGTAATGTCGGCGGCATGTCTGCGACAGACGTCCACATATGCCGGTATCAACGGCGACCGTGTCGGAGGCACGTCGCAGGCATCAGTCTGTGGCATATGTGAACTAGGCTAAAATCGACTCAACTGTATTTGTCAAAACCAGCCTCTTTGGAGGCATTTCGAGTTGTTTAGTACCAGCTCAGACAGTCACAAGACAAACAGGCACATGGAATAGTTTTAATTTATTGAAAGCACCGCAATAAGTACAGTGAGTGTAAATGTTTATATTTTAGTCAACGACCTACAGAACATGTTTTAAATATCAAGTGTGTATATGACATTGACGAGTGAAAAAAAAAGAATCGGTTGGCTTTCCACACAAAAAATATCGAGCAAGGCCGAGACCTCAAAAAAATATCGTGCACAGGTTTAAGCATAAAAAAAACCGAGCACCGAAAACCTATCAAAAACCAAATGGTCCGTCCCTAATGAAGAGGTGTCTTGAAATGTAGCCTCCACGCAGACTCTTATTCTCCTTCCCGGTTTCCCGCGAGAGGTCATCAAGCAACTAGAACGTCAGTACAGCGTTTTTTATCGTGTTTTTTATGAGGTCATTTACTTGTAGCACTTCATATTGGTTGATTTTGACAGTTCCGAGTCAATTAGCACAGAAGCAAGAAAAATTAAGCCAAGTAAAACAGCTATTTCCTATTATTGGTACAAAGCTTTATATTCAGTTTTGCTCTTCGAAATATGAAAGTACTGCCCACCTCTTCTTATCTGTAGGCTTTGTGCCGGAATTAGAGTCTCAGATTATCGCCCACCGACCGCGTCAGTTCAAAGCCGGGAAACTTGCACCTATTTTTTTTAAAAAAATCATTATTTTCCCCATAAAATAAAGCATTAAATTCCAACTGCTCAAAACAAAGAAGAAAGTTACTTTGTTGTTGAAAATGCGTGAAAATACTTACTATTTGTTGGCTTATCTTTACCTTTCGACCAGCCCTAACTGTTTCCACGAAGAACAAGGCTCTCCACTACCCTCCAGGGTTCTCCACTCTATTCTGTGTGAGAGTGAAAGACTTGCTTAACAAATTTGTATGCAGCTTCAGTAACAGCTCCTTTTATTCTTGGACTGTTTGCTTTACAACTTGATGGGTTGATCTTAAGGTTCGTACTCATGAATTTAGCCCTAAATAGACCAACTTCGATATGTTAAAATTCGGCCTGAGACAAAAGACATCAACACGAGGCTCTGGGAAATAATCCGTACAAACTCTATATTTTGTTCCCTAGAGCCTCGTGCTGATGTCTGTTGTTTCAAGCTAAATATTAATATATCGAAATTGGTCTACTGAACGTTTCAGCAATGAAGAATGACACAAAAAAGTATCATAGTTGTTAATAAAGTCAATGTGGGCCTCAGATCATTCTTTGGCTTACTAAGGCGCTTGTTTCTTATCAGTGTTGTACTGAATCAGTGGGTTGGGGAAGATAATGAATAATGAAAATCAGCTGTGTCCCTTATCAGAAACTTTTAAAACCTTCATTCCCCTAGCACGCCTTACTGTTTTCTGCAACTAAATAGTATGATAGTCAATGCGCATGTGCGCACATCCACATAGCTAAACATATTAGAATGGGTAGGTCATATCACTATTGGCTATTGAATGGGTAAAAGAAATCCAACGGTAACTTGTTAACATCTTCTTCAAATTCGCATTGTCACTTTGTTCTAAACATTCAGTTTTTTCTTGCTCGTTGGCACTTACCGATAGTTAAATAATAGAATGGGCAGCAGGCCCATACATGTCGAGTCGATTCGTCTAAGATGATTGACGGATCGTCTCACCGTATGTCGATTCGTGATGTACGTAAACTAGTACCTTCAGCGGAAGTAATACAAAACAATAACACAATGAATTACTATTGTTATTATTATTATTATTACTATTATTGAAATTATCATCATCTGATAACCATCATCATCATTATTATTATTATTATTATTATCATTATTATTATAATTATTATTATTATTAACATTATTGTTATTATTATTATTATTATTATTATTATTATTATTATTATTATTATTATTATTATTATTATTATTATTA
>JAOBYE010339761.1:0-15055 GCA_025403585.1 Parazoanthus swiftii | reverse complement strand
GTGTTACGGACCATGCAAGACATCCATGAGAAAAGTGGAGCACTGATCAGATCAGTATTCAGTTAAAGGTGTTACGGGCCATGCAAGACATCTACGAGAAAAGTGGAGCACTGATCAGATCAGTATTCAGTTAAAGGTGTTACGGGCCATGCAAGACATCTACGAGAAAAGTGGAGCACTGATCAAATCAGTATTCAGTTAAAGGTGTTACGAACTATGCAAGACATCCACGAAAAAAGTGGAGCACTGATCAGATCAGTATTCAGTTAAAGGTGTTACGGACCATGCAAGACATCCATGAGAAAAGTGAAGCACTGATCAGATCAGTATAAATTTGCACATCAAGGGATCGTAATACAGTTATCTAATTTTTTATTTAACGTTTAAAAAAGATATACGGCACGGATTGCCTTATATGGCTTTACTTTGAACCTTTAAAACGGTTTACCATCTTTTGTGCTGAGTCAGCAATCTTATTATGTAACAACGTCACAAAATGTTTTATCCTCAAAAATGTAAGCATGTTAAGGAGGAGCAGAAAAGATCGTTTTGACTACGGTTACTACGACTGATTAGTATCGCGAGAAACACGTTTTTGAAAGCAGTTTTACACTCTATAAAGAAATAGATGGTCTATTGACACTGGGAAAGAAAACCGCTAAACACCTCGATGGCTTCGCTGTAGTGTAGAGTAGAAACTGATAGACGAAGCAGTGAATTGGCATTTTCGTTCTACAACTGTTACGGATTCCACTGTCAAGATGTCATTCGAAACCAGGAAAGAAAATGTACTGTATAGGCGAGTTTCAGATGACGTCATTGTTCACATTTTCCCTCATTTGCATAATACAGCCTTAAACCAAATTCAGAATTGAACCAAAATGACTCCGGAATTTGATAATACATAGAACAATAAGTATTCACTGCAAATGTTAGCGTGATATATCAAATAATTAAGGAGAAACAAATGTTTAAAAACGTCGAAAATTACAGAGAATGTATGGATGGAGGCAAGACGGTACGTTGCCTCCAGCCATACAGAACTCTCTACTTTTCGACATTTGCAACCATTTATTTCTCCTAAATTATTCCTTATGTAAAAATTTTCAGATTGTACTAATTGTTCTATGCTTTGTCAAGTTACGGACTCATTTTGGTTTTATCTCAAATTTGGTTTTATGCTGTTTTATGCTAATCAGGCAAAATGTAACAATGAAATTGGCCTATTGTATGGTATTTTACTCTACTGTACGGCATTGTACTGCACTGTACGAGGCTGTACCAAAAGTGCAAGTATAAGGTTTTGCCGTAAACGTCAACTTTAGCTTCGATCTGTGGCTTTAAGACTTTGGGATCTGCTAAAGCACAAACAGTACTACCAGAAACGTGCGGGCGAACTTTACTGGCAGAAAGAAAACGAAAATGAAACTGACATCTTAGAATCTTAAGTTCCCAAGATTAGTTTTATCTGCTGGTAGGAAAACTTGATTGGTGCCGCTTCCATAAGTTGCCAGATTTCAGTCTGTCATCCAAGGAGACGTATAATACACTGATGAGTTCAGCTGAATCATGTCGTTTATCAGCACAAGGGAAAGTAATTACGAATCCAAAACTGTTTGTGAAAACATGTCAAAACGTTGTCAGACGATCACGGAGATGTTTTGGTAATCAGCATTTATGCCTTAATACGATATCGTTATCTCTATTTAACCTTATGCTTCAAATTTTCAACCAAAGAAATGAAAGACAAATGTTTCAGATATGTCGTGTTTCAGTACAGATTTGTTCGGTTTACGTCGTTTGTAGTTTTCCTAAAGCTTAAAAGACGAACTGAAAACCCTAAAACAAATTATAAATGAGGAGGATAACGTTTGCGCGCATCTGGCAAGGAAGGAAGATATGCCGAAATATGTGTTTGAAAACCTGATGAAAAACTGCTGTTTTCATTTTCAGATAGCAATTTTTATTATAACGTGTAAATTGGATCAGTAGTTGCAATCGAAATGATGTTTAGCTGAGTACTGAACCCGCAGTCTTCCAACATGTTTGTCAAATTCTCCTGCATAGTTCGTCAGTCAGTATTATTCAACTCAAGACATACCATATTCTTATGTCTGACTCATCAGTCAACGTGTTTTATCACAAAGACACATCGAAGTGCTAAGACAAAAAATAGAAAATTAACACCATTGACACGTATGATATCTGAAAATCTAATTAGGACAGCGACGTCACCGACAGCTTTTCCTGGACTTGGAAACGAAAGGTTGCATGTCGTGCAGTAATTTTTAAACAGTATTAGTTTGTTTAGGGGAGTATATAATTCCATTAAATTAGCGTTACCGTATAGAAATGGCACACGATTTCCGTGAATCTCAGTAAGGTCAAAAGTGACACGAATTCTGGCACAAGCTTGGTCAATTGAACGCATAAAAAATGAGAAAAAGCGTAAATATTGTTTGTCTTCTTTGATACATTTCTTTCGAAAAAAAATGGAACTGACAGCCAAAGCAGAACTATCAAATGACAAATTGTCCGATGCGTTATCGCAGGTGATAAACACTACAGAAATGTCAATGTCACTGTTAATTCGATACTGGTCGTTTAAGGATGCAGTTAAAACCGATACGGTTGTTTATAAACTGACCCATTTCCACCATATGATTTACGACCTCATTCAATCATGTTTCGTCGAGTTTGGACGTTCATAAGCTAGCTACATAGTATAGGAAAACAAATGACAAGTATCTACCAGTGCGCCCATAAGCCCTTTCGCTAGCTTGTACGCAGTTTATAGAACATCTGTTTTACATGTTTCTGCGAGGTTTCCCTGCTAGCCTCACGCAATCGATTATGGTTGATGACTTTAACCGGCTTAAGGTCTCATCTCTTCTTTGTTCCGAGCAATCTCACTGAACAGGCAACACCCTCGAATGTAGTATTAAAATTAAGTCACCATTAACAGATTTATCGGACTGACACGTTCAGATCTTTCCAGTACCTGCACTTATGTGGGACCAAGGAAATTCAAAATTGCTTTGACTCGACCAGGCACAAAAACAACACATTTGACTCGGTAATTTACACTTTGTTCTTTAATATTTCAGTTTTATATAGGAAACACAAACCTAAGCTTTTCAGTAAAAAAGGCTGTATAAGATCATATCGTATTCTGAGACTGTGAGAGCCCGTGCAGACTGAACAAGCGAATGGCTACCTTCTTGAACATATTTTTGTGTTACTATTAAAGAACTTTACGTAAATTTGTATGGCGATTTTGGCATTTGCAATTGCCTCACTAGGTCTCAACAAAGCCTGGGCTAGCTGCGCAATGTTTAACATTCATCCATTGGAAAACAAGCTTGCGCTTATTTAGCTGAACAATTCAGTCCCGGCTATGGATTGCATTGTGGAACAGAAACAGCAAAAATCAAAAGAATCTCGACTAAAAGCTCTCCGAAAATTTTTCGGTATCTATAGCTTTACAATATACGTAAAATGCAAAGCATTTAGCTTTTTCTGTTTTTTTTTCATAGTTTTTAAGGTCCCCGCCTGTATGTTTCGTTTTGTATCGCACATTCCTTCGTAGTAACCTACCTTTCTGAGTACTGTAGCCGTGTTGTGGGTGTAGGCGCTTCTCTTGTTTGTGTGTTGGTCTTGAACCTTCCAGTTGATTTACTTGATTCAAACCAGGTTCGCTCTGGGAGTTGCGTAAGGTACTGTGTTCGGCGTTTTTGGGCCGACTGGCCTTGCCAGACATTCTCAATATATATAAGTATCTTCCTGCACGTACAAATACACTCGGTGCTTCCGAACTTGTACACTTCGAACAAATGGACACAATCAGTTATCAGTCACAGCTTCGCAGCTTTCATTATCGCCATAAACTCGTCCTGTTTAAGACTAGCGGGTTTGTTTCTAGATTTCTCCACAGTGTCGGGCATTAATCGCGAGATGAACGAATTAGAAGGACTTGCAACCTTTAGCTTTGCCCCACGGCTTTCGATTGTTGAAGCCACGTCTGTGTTGTGCTTTTGTCTCTTGGCTGAGCTCAGTGATAATGAGTTAAATTGGCGTGACTTGTTCAATTTCCTGAGTGTGTCATCATTAATCCCCTATCACAGTATAACGGAACTTGAGTTATCTGTAAACACGATAGCATAGCCGATAACAAAAACAAACGGCAAGTCATTAATCCGCTCTTGATATCTCGTGCTCGAAAGCGAAACTAAAGCAAACATTATCAGCGTCAATATCTCTTGAATATGGGTCCGTAATCCCTTGAAACAATGATTGATGTGGCATGTTTTACGCCGTAGGGTTTGGCTCAAGGGACCCTTCGTTATTTATAAGGAATACGGAGTTGGACAATTGTTTGTCGAGTTCCGCACTTTTTCCCAAGCCCCCGTACAGTTGTTGACTCGATTATTTCAAACCCAAGGCAAGTCTTTCACAAATAAGAGCGCATTGTTTATATTATGTCTAAACTGTAGCAGTAATTTTCAAATGATAATGCAGATAACCACAGTATCTTTGGTATAAATGTTGAAACTATTTTCAATCCCGGTCTCTCATCTCATAGAATTTTTCATACCGCCCTATAACTTTTGTCCAACTTTTTATACTCCTTGTAACTAGTGAATTGTCCCCAAGGGGTCCCAAAGCTGATGTTTCGAGCGTTATGGGTTGTGATCAACAAAAGTTGATATGGTATGTTTTTCGCCGTAAGGCTAGGTGTAAAGCTGACGTTTCGAGCGTTAGCCCTTCGTCAGAGTAGATTGAGGGATTGTGTGTGTGTGTGTGTTTGTGGGGGGATGGGGGGGGGGTCACTGTTTAAATAGTGCGGTATAAATTTATGCGGATCGAAAAGTCAAGCCGTGCTTCGAGTCAAGTCGAGCGTTAGCCCAGAGCAGACTCTGGCAAAGTTTGCTCTGGCAAAGTCTGCTCTGACGAATTAAGGGCTAACGCTCGAAACGTCAGCTTTACACAACCTTACGACGAAAGCCATGCCATATCAACTCTTACTGATCCAAACATACAGTCAACTTATTCGCCAACGCAGAAAAACAGGGTTTTTTCTTCAAAAATCATTTAGTCATGTGACAGCGTGTTTGCATGTTGTTCAAAGGTTGAAGGCGTCGTTCAACTCACAGTCAGACGGCTTTATTTTTGGAGTAGTTTTGTTCCGATGCTTCAAATGCGCAGGACTCTGAGGCCACTGACCATGCGGACTTTTATTTTCTACTGTTAAAAGCACTTCCGTCTAGTTATCACCACAGCTTACTATTCCAGTGAAAAAAACCCATAAATTAAGGTACAATTGAGGAAATCGGTCAGTGACACAAAAGTCTGAAGTCAGTTTTCAATTATAGAAAGACACTAGGCCCATTTCGGCTGGGGGTGAGCGGTCAGTCGGGGGGGATATGTTCAGGCCAAAGATAGTGTGAATGGTCCTGAACAGGTAAATACGTTTCCACAACTTCACCCCCGGCGCATCCCCGGAGACCACATGTAGATATGGCAATGTCCGAAACTTTCTTTGTAACTTTTTTCATATCCAGGTTATCTTTAATAAACGCCAAGCTTGACCAAACACAATGTAGTTTTCCGACGATAGCTTGAACTTGAATACGGAAGTAAAACCTTTCACAGTCGTTCGATGCCGTTCAGTTATTTTGTAAGCTAATTTCTTAAAATTCCTCAAGGAAAACACTGTGACAACTTTGTGCTTCGTATTGGACGTGACATTATTATCTGGTCTGTGAAAACATTTGGTCACTGGCGCGCCAGTTTTGTAAAGCCAACGATCAGAATGGCAAAAATCCACTCAAGATTAAACGATATAAAATTCGTGAACTGAGACGTTTAGAAGCATTTCAGCCGCTTCAGAAACCCTATGCCCGCGCCTCCACTGTCGAATGTTCAAAGAATGGTGCAGTTCAATTAACTCCAAGTTGTAAGATAGAATATAAAGGTCTTCTGATCTATAAGGACTCCTTTTAGAAACTTCATCATCATTCACAATATTTCACCTCGGGTTACATGAGGCTGTTTAGGCCTCTAGCAATACTTTACGGGCCAAGAAAGAAACTGGGCAATAATAAAACTTTAAGTAAGTTAAGATAAAATTGAAATAAAATAGTAAAATGGATAAAACTCTTAAAATCCGTAACACCAGTGTTTCATGCACTAAGGCTATCGTCGACGACATCAGACTAAAGAAGCTTGGGTGCATTAATCTGTCTTTTAAAAAATTACTTGGACTTTGATGAGGTGCCAGCACTTGCTAATTATTTCAGATCTTTTGTTCAAAATTATGATATAAAATAAAATAATAGCAAAAGATAAGACTTACATGCCAGGTTCAAAAATTTGCAGAGCTATGATCCATGAGCATTTCAACTCGGTTCAACGAACTTAAATATACAATACAAAAAAAGAGAAACTATAACTTAAAGAAAAGCCTTGAGATTTATAAAATCTATATGAAAAATAATGGTGCGCTATACCCGGAGGTCGATTCCAATTCCGTGAGACTCGCACAAAATCCGCACGTGAGACTTGGCATCTCCGTGGGAAAACTAACACAGCTGAAGTACAACAACGTCTCCGTGTAGCAAAGTATAAACATGCCTTTGATTCAAAACTCAGCCAAGGTTAAACGATCAGAACAGTATGATCTGGAGCATAGAACGTCTACTATAGCATTAAATCATTTTCGCTTGTGAATTCTCGGTATTTGGTAATTGAGATGGAAAAGGCAGTAGCGAAGTGGCCTGGGAATGCTTCTTTTTATCACCCAATCACCCTAGCCTGAACCCCAACACTAGCCCCAGCCCTAACCTTAACCCTAACACTAACCTTAACCCTAACACTAACGCTAACACTAAACTAGCCCTAACCCTAACTGCATGTTACAGTGAGAGTATTACTGAGTCATTCTTATAATGGATCGACCAAAAGCTTGTAAACTTTGAAAACTTATTTCCATTCCAAGACCACCTCGATGTTTGCCGTTTCCATTTGAATTACCAAATATCGAAAATTCACAATTTTAAAATGATAATAGATATTTCACTCTTGAGATCATGTTGTTCTGAAATTGGGTATGTCTTGTCACTCTTGCAGTAGTATGAACAGTGATAGAACATAACTGAAACATAATCAATTGCCGTGAAAAAATGTCGTGCCAAATGCAAACGTCCAAAAATACAATAAATAAGTTTATGCAGGAGAAATCCCCTTTATGGTGGTCTTCCCGGATATCTCATGTTCCACTCCTTAATAATGACCAATATAAATCGGTTTACTGCGCAGCAGAGCTTGTGTGACATGCAGGTCACGTTCGCATTAGCAGTGTGTGACTTCGTGCCACTATATTGGCTTTTTGTCGTTTTGAGGGAAGAAGTTATCAATATCAATATTCTTAAAAAACAACTTAAATTTAGAAAAAAACGAGTTAAGCTGACGTCGTATCAGCAGGACTGACCATTGGAACCACGGCTTATCACGATACCGAAACAAACGCTTCAGTGCGTCTTCATTTTCTTTCAGATTGCTGCCAGCGAAGACCTTAGGCCAATACAGAGATTCTAACCCTCCTGTTTTGGCCGGAAACCTTCGGCTTTTGGCGATCATTTCAAATCTTCCGTTTTTACTCCATAATATACTGGGTTTCTTGGTGTTTTACGGATATCAGTATTCGCTGCTGCTTCAATTTGTCGAGAAATTATTTCTCTGTTTGTGCTCACATCATATTCTATCACCGCTGGTGGAGAACCACAAATGCTCGGACAAAGACCACGTTCATTAGTTCATTATCATGTTAATAGTTTTAGAAAACTGAATTATTCTGGCATCGATACTCGCCACACTAAGTCCAAAACATCAACCAGACAAATATATCTTGTTTCCGTGCACCGTTTTTAGATCTTTCTACTTTTCCTCATTGCACTTTTTTACCCACACGGAAAATCAAACAGATTTGTATTTCAAGAAGTAGAAGGAAATGACATATTACGACATGGGGAAAGTGCTTTCATTTTCAATAATTCAGTTTCACTGAAGACCAACACGTGCATTGCAGCCATTAGCTTTTTCCTGTAAGCAAGATTATTTCCAGTTTCGTTAAACCCCAATATCGCGTTCCAGTTTTACAGTTACTTCAAAGTTATCAAGTTTGTATTCGAACAAATCTACTTACCACTTTCTTTCTCGATATCTGCAAAAGTTTACAATCGCTAGTCAGACTCGTACCCAGTCGCTTCTGTGTCGTCGGAGCCGAAGGCGCGCAAATAATTAGGGGAAGGGCCCCTAATTCATTGCGCGCTTCCCGCTCCGACAAACACAGAAGCGACTGGGTACGAGTATGTCCCTCTCCCGCTCCGACAACACAGCAGCGACTGGGTACGAGACTGGTCGCCAGTCGCATCCGAGGCGCACAGCCACAACTAAGCAGAAGAGCGCATGGGCCTGGGAAGAGTTCACGCAAGGCGCTGCAAAGCAGCTACCACTAAAGTGTAACTTTAATTTTTGGAAAACATGCAAAAGAAACCCAGTGTAGAATGAATGAGTAAATACATTTGATTCCTAAGTTTAATTATTTACAGAGTTATCCGCCGCTCAATGAAAGGTTTAGTTTTGCACAATAAGGGTCTTTGAAAAAAATAAATAAAAAAAAAAATTCAATCTAAAACGTCTCGCCTGTTTTTTTTTTTCACATGTAGATGTGGTCAAAAAGCTATTCATGTTGCTTGCGTCACAGACGGTTTGATTTCGTTTTTAATTATTGTGTTTCTAAAAGATTGTTTACGAGTGTTCGCCATTGGCGATTGGCTAAATGTACGATTTACAACTAGGTGTGAAAAGCACCAAAACCATAACGGAAATGGCTCAGAAATTATTGATCATTTTTCAACACCTTATTTAGTTAATTAACATTTTTTTAAATTCTGTCTCACCGTCTGCCCCCTGTTATTCATTTTCTCCTGAGCCCCTTAGCTTTAGCGTGTTTTTTATCAAAGAAATTTTATGTGTATTTGATTTTTAAAAAAACTGCAAAACAATCACAACAGACGTTTCCCACGTCAACGCCCAACTTCGCTGCACTTCCGGTAAGACTGGTGCTCATTTCCGTTGAATTTAAGCAACAAATACAAAAACAGATTACTGTGACTTTTATAACTACTTACATATTTGATAATAAGCTATTTCAGATACATGTTGAGCTAACTTGCATGATAACCGTGATCAGCCACGAACACATTAGGAAACCTTGTCAAAAGTAATGGAGTCTGTTACGAACGGACTTCAGCCGAGTTCAGAGGAATAAACTTCACCCCGGTAGCAGCCAGCGTTTTGGAAGAGTAGTACTCAAATTCTTCTCGGAAATTACTTGAAGATATTTTACAGAAAAACAATTTGATTACCTTAAAGGGGTACTCATAAAAACGGCAGTAAAGCCATGCGGGTTGTCAGCATCAAAACGCCTTGCTTTTTAGTGGATAAGCTAAGGTTGCTGCCAGCAATTCTGAATTTATAAACTACTATATAAGTTTTCTTAGAGATCGCAAGCAACGATTGGTTGTAAAGAAAAGTTCGTGTGACTGGATGATTGTTATTAAGGGCACAACCCGGAGGCCGCACAACCCAGGGATTACCATTAAAGATCCCAACTTGTTTAATCTAATTATTAACGTATAATTTCGCTAATTTAGAGAATTTGCTAACTTTTAACTCCAGTTCGTTGTTATGCAAAAATTACATATAGTGGCTGTAGAGGTTGAACATAAATAGATACAACTGTGCGTATTTACAACTACGTTTTTACTTCCTGGTCTACGTCTATATTACATGGATAACCTGTTTCTGAACCTGTGTGTGCAGGGTTTGAGAGTAATTGAAAGTTCCCGAAATATTGGTCAATGTTGAGCGTCAGACAGCTCAACTGCTTATCCATTGTACTCTTTTGTATCTTCACCGTGTCTATTATGTTGTTATAATTTGTTCTCTATTGTATGGTCTGATTACACGAGGGGAGGTTGTTCCTAGAAAAGTAGGATTACATAATGTAATTAAATATCAATAAAAAAAATATCTGACTGTATGTTCGTCTCATCGACCAAGCAGAAGAGTCAACTTTTGATTCGGTATTACACACAAGGGAGGCAACTTTAAAATCGCTTTAATGGAAAAACGCTGGGTAAGATAAACTCGGCATCAAGAGTTAAGAAGGGGGTGGTTACCAAACAAACAAGTTTCCCAATTCGGACAGGGGTTAATCCTGTCAGACCCAAATTATAACCCCAGTTCTAGGATCAACCTACCTGTTGGCCAGAATGATCCAACTACCAGATTGATCCCATAGCCAGGTGCGAATCTACGCCGGGTCATGTAAACAGAAAGCTGCTTATGTACTGAAGGGTGATAGGTTCAATCGCCTGCTATGTTGACCCTGGCGCTAGGATCAACCTCCCCCATGTAAAGAGGACCTTATTATCGAAGGACCAGTAAAATGTAATATTTGTATGACGTCCTACATAAATATGTTATTATTTGGAGTATATTACTGATTATTGATTACACAAGGGTTTAATAGAGAGGGTGACTGATTACAAATTTTGTATGCCTAAAGGTAGGTTATTGAGGAGGGGGCGTATTAAAGAGGGGAGCTTAATAGAGAGGGCTTATTACATATGGGGATGCCTTAAGGTGGATTATTAGAGAGGGGGTATTTTAAAGAGGGGGCTTTTTACAAATGGGATTGCCTAAAGGTGGGTTATTACAGAGGAGGTTAATTAGAGAGGGGGGCTTAATAAATTTTTTTTTATGGTAACTTCTGACATCGTTCTGGATGAAAGGCATTCCGCTACGCTCTGGACGAAAGGAACTCTGCTGCACGTGATAAACGCTCATAGTATATGACTTCCTGTCCTGAATCGGTAGTGCCCAGTTTCTTTGCCAACATAATATGGAGCTCCTCTGGCAAACCTGTTAAGCTAGAGCAGCAATACAAGAAATGATTAGGTGATCTCACTTCCAGCTAGCTCTTTCACTATTAACCCTCTCAGGCCCCAACACGACACTTGATGTGTTGCTAACTTCTCCTAAATTGTATTGTTACTTTCCTTTCAAACAGTTTAGGGGAATTTCACTCTTCTTACTAGATAGCTTGCTGTTAAGTATCTTTCTTGTAACAGTTTTGAAGCTAAGGGATTAAAGCCATTGAACTGAGACCTCAAGAAAACGCTAACATTCAGTAAGAGCTGCAGTTGTAATGACTCCAAACTTAACCCTTATTTTAATCCCCTCTCCCCCTCCACAAAAATATAAATCATTGTCCGTCAAACTTCAGAAGCTCCAAAATTGTGCGGCTTACAATCTAACGAGTATTTAAGTTATAACGCTTATGTCGATTTTCTCATACAAAAACTTTGCTGGAAAAAGCTTGATTGTCAAAGACAAATTCATAATGCTGCTATGGTCTTCAAATCGCGTAGTGGTCTGGCTCCTGACTGTTTAGGCTCAAAGTTTGTAGATCTTCGCACAATCATTGCTTACTTGCTAAGAGACAAACAACGTAAATTCGCTATCCCACTGTCCCATACCAATTCATGAAAAACAGTTTTAGTTATTATGGGGCAGTCCGTTGGGAGAAGCTAGCTACTGAGCTGCGGCAAGCCAGCTCTCCTCGGGTTTATTGGTTTTATTAAGAGTTAATCCTGGGTTAGTAGGGCATTGAACAACCGGGCACAGGTCTGAAAACTTGCCCTCTTTCTGAACTCACCCCCAACCCCACACCATCCATTCCTTACCGAACCACAACCCCCGAGACCTCACCTGGGCTGGACGGGAATGTAACCCTCTTCTTGTTTTCCCACGGCAGTCACGCGGGTCGCTCTCCATTTCCAATGGCCGCTTTTACTATCATAACGAATGAACGTTTTCGTCACGTGAAGCTCTTCTCCAGCCTCGAAACTGAGCTCCTTAGGAACACTGGTTATGTGTTTGCGACACGTTCTGAAGCAAAAAAAAACAAACCACTTAATACTTAACGGACAAGTTGTATTTACTTAGCGGATTTATTCCAATTTAGATCCCAAAAGAATGCGCTCGCAATTTGGAGATATATCACTTATTTTAAAACAATTTAACAGGCGTTTATTTCAGATGTGCACTTATCAGAAACAGCTAGTGCGGTGCTTTTCTGCTTTTGTGCGTTCCATCTTAACTCACCTGATGTGTAGTGAGTCATGAGGCCTCTGATCTAGAATCTCTTTACAACCTGTCAAAACAGTTGCAGGAACAATTTAGATTAGCTCATCCATGGGTTATTAGTTTATTAACCGTGTTTGATGTAAATGTATTGTCACAACATGTTACAATTACATCACTGTAATTTTATACTATATTTCACTACACTTGGAGGTCCTTAGGCAGGGGGGTTCGGGGTGTGTACGCACCCCACACAATGCACGAATCCAAAAAGCTCCGCATTTGGAGGTTTAATAAGACGATGAAGAAGCCCGAATGGGTTTATTGTAACAGTAGGCGCTATCGTAAATCGAAACGACTAAAAAAAGGCATAAGTGTGTTTGTCTCATGCGGCTTTTTTAAAAGAGTCCATGTTTACGAAGTTTGTACCCCCCGCAACAAAATACCTGCCTAAGGGCCTGCATTCCACACCACACCACATAACACTAGGTTCGCTCACCTGTCGTGTACTGTATCTCCATACTAATAGTCTTATCTCCCTTGACGTGATTCAGCGCTGCTATTGCTCCGTCCTTCGTAGCACGACTAATATCGAACGTGTTTATCTGAAAATATAAACGCAGAGATATTCGTCATAATACTGGCAGCAGTAACAGCTGTGTACGGAAAAATGAAAGGTATTTGTGACTTCTACTACTATTACTTGGTCGCCCGCAGGTGGGCAGCCACATGTGCTCTCCAGATCTTCCTGTCAGCTATCAGAGAAAGTACTTGTGAACTCCTACTTTGAAAATAGGTCCCAAGCCACCCGCATCTGAACTTCAAAACCCGCTGACCCGCCAGAGCGTTGACACCCATGTGCATTCTGCTACATTTGAAGCCCTTGATAACATTTTTTCCAGTAGTAAAGCAATTAAGAGCTTGGAACACAACATTGGCGATGGCAACGATCAACAAAAAACCTTTGCGTTTTTCTACTTGTTCATTTATGATTCATTCGTCCGCTCTTTGTCGTCCTTTTCGTAAAGAAATTGGACTAAGTGTAAAAAGATACTCTAGTGGGGCGCCATTTGAACGGACGATCCATATTTTGACACTAAACTTATCAGCTATGTACGAAAGGCAGCGGAGCATTGGTTTATTTTTAAAAATCCCCCTCCCTCCCTCTAAGACCAAACTTACCTTTACGATTTTATCCCCAAGTCTGATTCCCGCAAGCTCTGCCGGTGAGTCGCCCACAAGAGTCGTGACGTATATGCCGACCATGTTTCCTCCTGAAATCTCGAGACCCATTTCCTGTGAAGGCGCCTTAGTAATACGCACCGTACGGGATAACTCGGCTGTAGATGAGCCTGAGGCTTGGTGAAGGGGGAGCTGAGAGGACGCTTGTCCGCCGGTCTAAAGAAAGACAACAATATGTACTTATTGACTGCTTGGGAGGGTTGTACGGGAAAATATCACGGCAGCGAGGTCTTTGACTGAACCACAAGATTAAGAACCAAGTATCTTCCCATCCTACCCGACCTCGTTTACCTAATATTTCTTTAATCAAATGACCAACTTTGCTTATAGAATAGTAGTTGATGATTTCGAAAGAGATCAGTTCGAGTGAGGAAGATAATACTGTAACAAATACAATAACAACAACAACAACAACAACAACAATACTACTACTACTACTACTACTACTACTACTACTACTACTATACTACTACTAATAATAATAATAACTTTATTAGTTTTTCCATAAATGGCTTTCAAAAAACTAATTACTTACTTATTTACTTACCTACTTACTTACTTGCTCACTCACTCACTCACTCACTTACTTACTTACTTACTTACTTACTTACTAACTTACTAGCTTACTAACTTACTTACTTACTTACTTACTTACTTACTTACTTACTTACTTACTTACTTACATAGTTACTTACCTACTTATTTATACGTACAGTTAAAAAAAGACAACGGGATTCAATCAAATCTAGCTCCTATGAACACAAGTGCGCACAACTACCTGGAGTTGCTCACACTGCTGCTTCAGTTGAACATATTCAGTCTCGAGCATTTTGATGTTTTCTTCATACCGCGACAGTTTCGTGTTTGTCTTGTTCACATCTGCGGTTTTAGTCTCCAACTCGATTTTAAGGTTTTCACAGTATTTCTCTAGTTCCCGCACAGCCGTCTCTGCGTCGATAAGTTTACCTCTCAGAGTGTTATTTTCCATAGTCTCGCTTTTTGTATCTGTTGAAAGCAGGAATTACAGCTATTTCAAAAAATGATTACTTCCGCAAAAATCAGATGCAAAAGTTAAATATAATAAAAAGCGCTATACCAGTTCCAAAGAGATTATGAGAGTTCTTGTTTTCCACTTAGCAACTTTTTCCTTGTTATATAATCGAGATAAAAGAAGCCAGTGGTGATTTCGTGAAATATTCAAAAGGAGAAATTGTAAGAGCTATCACAATGCTTTGGAAGTTAGCCTTTACAATTTTTTAGTTGTCTGTTAAAATATTTTATAGATGTAAACTTTATTACACACTGATAACCTGTTCTTTTATGTACAGCTTTTTAAAGTTTGTACGTTGCTACCTGTAAAAAATAAATACAAAACATAGAGCTCCTGCTCTACAAACATCTGTTGGGAGTCTGCGCAAAACAAGTTAAGACTTGACTAGACTAGACTAGACAAGACTAGACTAGGCTAGACTAGATTTAGGCTAGAATAGACTAAAGCCTGGTTTTCACTAGCAACGCAAGTACAAGCACAAACGCAAACAGACCTTATTTCATCGTGGAAACCACCCAACGCAACGATAAGCACAAGCGCAAGAATAAG
>JAOBYE010339650.1:0-15058 GCA_025403585.1 Parazoanthus swiftii | reverse complement strand
CCCCCTCATAATCATTATATTCAAACAAACACATGTCTGCAGAATGATCGGAAAACTCCATAGGTTTGTGTTTAGTAACAACATCAGTACCAGTGAAATTTTGGAAAGATTTGTTATGAAAGGGATAAGCTTACTTGTTGTCTTCTTCCAGAACCCATTCGTGCCCACAAGCGGCCGCCGCCTCGAAGTTCTTATCCAGCCACTCGTTAGTTGTACTGTCCAACGGTTCACTCTCGGCAGACCGGTGGACTCCGTACCTCTCGCCCAAAATACAGATGAAATAGGGCGCGCAGAGTGCAATGCTGTCCAAACACAGTCTCAGCACATGCTCACTGCCTATCTGAGACTGATTCTTATTCCATCGAAGATCCACGGGACTGAACCGGGTGCCTCGTTCTCGGCAAAACTTGTCGAGTTTTGGGAAAATCTGTTCTTGTAAGAAATCCCGTTCTAAACCAAAGTCTCTGAACGTAGAGCAGACAAATGGCCGAATGCATGGCCTGCAGGCTGCTTGCGCTCTTGCAGCGCTAACACTTGATCCGTTCTTGAGGAGAGTCATACTTTCAGGGACTGGAGATTGCTGAACCGGCCGAGGTCTATAGTAGCGTCAAGGGTTGTAAAAAGTTCGAATATGACTGACTTAACCAGGGCCTCCGTATGAGTTAAACAACTTACTACATTTGTCGGTTGATGTTCGCTTTACACGCCAGAATACCTACGTCTCTTTTACACTCTGCAATTGAGAAGCAGAACAATCAAAAGCCATAAAGAGTCACTATGTCAATTTTAAAATCATCCGTTTCCAAAACAATAATCGAAAAGCTCAGGGCGCAATGAAGCGTGGGCAGCTGGAGGACTGGAACCCATTCAGCAATAGCGACACCGCTGACCAATTATTTAAACCGAATAAACTGACATGACGGAATAACGACTGCGCATGCGTGCGAGGTGGTTAGAGAAAAAAGCTGGTCAAATTTCCAAGATGGCGTCTTGAAATCGAATTTTTAAAGCAACGGTCAGCAAAGGACAAGTATGAAGTGTGTAACTTTTTTCGACCAAAATATTTCGTGACTGAACTTTCGAAGTGGGCGAAGAAAAGTAAGATAGGCAAACTAGTGGTGTAATAAAACCCTACACTTCTGTACATTTTTCTTGTTATTTGAAAATTTGTGAGTTTGGTTGGCGTTTTTCCGCCGGACATTTTTTTGTCTTTGTTCGACAAACCGTGTTTGAACTCGAGCCGAACCATGAACCACGAACCATGAGAACTGTGTGAGAGTTGAATGATCAGATTTGGATGAGAAATTTTGTGCAACTCTCATCCGTGCAGTCAAACGAGGTTAAGTTAGAGTCCAATTGCCAACAAGGGTCGCTCAAGGCAAACTCCCACCAATCTGACGTTTCATCGAAATTTTGAACATGTACAGAGCGCTCGAGAGTCGATGAGAGCGAGTGCTTGATCTCTTTCCCAACTGTCGCACAAGAGCCCAAATAAGACAGCTTTTAACTTAGGTAATTTACATTCAGTTTTGGGTTCTTCTGACGTTTCTTATGTATTTAAATTTCCTTGATAGTTAAAAATAAGAATCGAATTAGATCAAGGACATATTTAGCCAAATTTGTGAATATATTGTGGACAGTGAAGTTCGTCCAAAATGCCGTTCTTGTTGTCATAAAGGAAGCCGGTAATGGAAAGTATTTTACTTGTCTGAAATCAGTGACTGTATTTTGAGTATCAAATGTAAGTGCTACTGAAGGAGAACGGACACTAGCTCTGAAATGTTACCCGAGTAGCGGCTTACCAAGTACAGTTTAATATACCGATTGGCTCAAATGTGGAGTACCAAGAAACTACTCATTTAATACCGGAACTGCTATTTTCATGTCATTCAAAACAAAACTGAACAAATTTGAGAAGTGCTGTTTCAGTGAAAAAGATAAAAATTTGCTTTGTTTTCAACTACTCTTTTAATTAATGCCGTTTTTATGATCAAAGCGAAGCTGAGAAAGACGGCACACCATTAAGATCCTTTAAGTCAAAACATATCAAGTATCTCAACTGCAAAATCTTGTTAACAAATGAAGTTCAAGTTTCATGGTGATAGCGCCAAACAGACCCCAAACAGACCCATGAAGCCGTCTCCTTTATATCAATAGGTAGTGAAACATTGGCGCACAGAAAATTATCATATTGAATTTTGGTAGCGATTTATTTTTGCCAAAGTATTATACTAAGACTTATGGTACCGGTTCAAATTTGATTTATGTTGGTAATGGAGTTGCTCAGTAATGTTGGAGTCTGTTAGAGAAATCAAGGGAGGAAGCAAAACGAGAAACTTAGGAATGAACAACAATTTTCAATTCAGTGTAATTTTAAAATATACAACAATAATTTTCTTCCGGTTCAAAAGGTAGGTGATTCATTTGCTTCCTTTGCCTCATAACGGCCCTGGACTGATCAGTAGCGCCTACGTCTACTAAGACCGTATGCAGACCAAACAAGGTGAACGACCGCAAGTTTTGATTGGCTATCAAAATCGGTCATACAGGAGTTTGTTGCTTTTTCTTTAAAACGCCCCTCACGTCATCGGCAAAACTCAGTGTGTCAACTTTCACGATTTTATCATAAGTGAGTGCACAATTATTTCACTGATCTGATGGAGTGTGTTGCTTACTTTTTGCTGCCAATAATATTTCACTCTCATCGTAGTTCAGTTCAATGTGTGTGGGTAAACTACGCCCCTGCAGTTATTATTTTGACTGAATTCTCTTTTACCTTATATTCGACGGATACCACGCGTTCTTTCGCTTCTTCATTATTAAGATTAACTCACGTCCGAACATTTGTTGATAAAATAAACTAAAAGCCGTTTTCTTTCTTCGTGGGATTTTCTCACGAAAAGTCAAATCTTGTTTGGAGTTTTTCTTTCTTAAAAATGACGATTTCGCGAACCCTGCCAAGCAATGGCCTCTAAAGGGAAAATAGCTTCATTTAAATTTTTTTTTCTAACTTATTGTCGTGTTACAATGACTTCAAAATGATGATGAAAGACAAAATTCACTGATCAAAGCAAGGAGTTCCAACCTTCTGACACCTCACCCAGTATTCCGCTAATTCTACTTGTCTTTTTGTGACCACGAAATAACTATTTACGCTAAAGCAACTATTCTAATTTTTGCGACTAGTCAAATTTCGTTCGTTTATCGTTCAGGCAGACTTTGAGTGTTTTATCAACATTTGAGTAATTTAAAACCAAACGGTTTATGATTCCAAATTGTTTTTTTTCTGTGTTTTCTTTTGTATATTGTCTTGCTTGTCTTCGGTATATATGCAAATTCCGCATTGCTGTTCTCCATGCACTGTTAACGAGCTGTTGTCCTTTTTCAAGAAATATAGCAAAAAATCTTTTAAAATACTGGACTGTGCCTTACTGCACCTGCGGAATACTGTTATTGACTATATCAATACAGAGTTATCGAGTTCTCTGTTCATTACTAAAAGCGCTTCCTGTCTATTAAGCCTGTGCTTTCTCTCCCTGCTTTCCAATTAATATTTCCTACGGCCCAATGTTCGCGCGGCTATTTCTTGGTTTTATCATTTGTCTACGAGATACGTAATAAATGTCAAGGAATTATTTTTCTGTGTGATTTTGTTCGACTGGAATAGCTAACTAATTTGAATTATTAAACATCCGTTTAAATTGCTAAATACCTTCTTCTATTCTAAAAGAAATCACTAAGAAATATTGCTGTTGAATTGAGTTAATGCTTTAGAATCGATGCACCTATAATAAAGAACGTTTTTCCAGATTATTCTTTTAAATAGATTACAGTTTTTGAGTCCCCTGAATGACCAGTACTGAATAGTAAGCGAGATTCTCCAAATTTAAAATACGTCAGATTTTGCTAAATTAGCGGAGGCGCAACTTTCCGAAAGTTGCGACAAGTGTACAAAATAATTTTGTTTTTCAAGCAGGTATCTGATTCAACAATAAATTTGTAGATTGAGTGTATAAATACTTAATTCTACTGCCTTTTTACTTTCCTGCCGTCCGCTTTTAATACTATAGGTGAATGAATGACAACAAAACCGCAGATTGGAATAGAAAAAATCAACAAAACAAACGTTATGCAAATGAGTTTCCCTGTCAAGCTGTTCGGCCGGCTGTTCAGTGAGTAATTTGTCATTCAAGCCAATGCGAGATTGAAGCCTTTGAATCACTTTAAGAATTCAAAACACCACTATTATGCGGTTGGTGTAAATGGAACTCGTTTCATGGCTAAAAACGAAGAAAGTTTCACTTGACTATAGTTGCTTAAGCAGTTCAAAATTCCAACATTTGTTTTGCTGAAAATGTTCTTTCACTTTACGGGAATCGTTAACGCAAAAGCGTGATAATATGTATTGACATGGTGGAAAACCGAAGCCATATATTTAAGATTCATATTCTTCGTCACAGCGATAAATTGAGCCAAATCGACGAAGCTCTTCCATACAAACAGTTATGAATACTGGAAGATTTGTACCAGGATATTATATTTCAAACGTCCTCGTCTTTCTGATTGCGTTGTTGACCTGCTGTAATGAAGTTCTGGTGAGTTATTTTATGGCATTTTTTATGGTTGTAAACGTAGGAAAGTTAATCAGTATATCTACTCTCGGTGGCAATTTCGTTGTATACAGTCAGTTTTCTTTGACTAAGCAACTCGTTTAGAATAACAAGCGTATTGATGATTTCTTTTAGGTTGTCTCCTGCAAATTAACCTACGATCGCACAAAAGATTTGAATGCAAAAAGGGAAACGAGTCACTCAGTCAGCAAGGATAATACTAATATTCAACCTGGGAGACTTTACGGTACACGAGAACTGGAAAGTCTCGACATGCGGGAGCTGGAACATCTCACTCGATACAAAACACATACCAAAAGCTTTGCAAGTTATGTATTGAGTGTCCCTCTAGAAAAGAAAAATCGAGAAACAAAACAAAATGCGGTGGCTTTCCCGCCCGAGATTATCAGCGATTCTACGAGTGCAAACAGATTGTTGTTCAAAAAACTTGTCCAATCTTCAAAAGTGGCTGATAAGAGTTCACTTAAGGGGAATCGAGAGAGTGTGGAATACACATTTGTGAAAAACAACGAGCCGCATGTCGCGTTTGGTGAGTAAAGGAACATATTTACTGAAAAGGTTTGACATTTGTGTCTTTCTGTCATCGTGTAAGAACCATGCTGAAGTTACTTCATGTGTATGAAAAATATAGTTGTATAATGTTTGAGATAATTTCACAATCTACCTTAGATGCTTTGATTTTCTTTTTTAACTTTGACCAGCTCTGGCGGATAGTCAGTGACTGCGGTCCGACAGTAAGCGACAAAAGCTACCATTTCTTAGCCGTTTGAACTTCTTTGACAGAGCGCAAGAGCCTCTGTGGTAAAATCGATGGAAAATTTTAATGAATTTCCATATAAGAGTATATGTATTCAAATTCTAAAAAGATGACACATCTTTATACTGTCTTAGTTTATTTATGCTTGGACCTATACAATATTTTTATCAGTGAAATTACGTTTGCCGGTTACAATGCTAAGATCATTGCTGCATTAATGATTAACCTGGAAAAATTATCTTGGAAATCAAAACTTGCCAGGATTATTTATTAATGTTTTCCCTTGCAAAATTGTATTTAACATAAAAATGTCACATGTTTAAGATACGGCTTCCATTTTCGATAAATATGCCTTAAAATTCCCGCCTTTGAAAGAGTATTCACTACAATCATGGTTGTTCATAAATTTCAACTATATTTTTTTCTGACGAAGCTAACAGCTGAGAAAGTTACATGGAGCTCTCTCAGCGAGGGGTCGTTTTTAATTTATCCTACAAAAGAGAAACTAAATGTTGTTTTGGAAACAACGAATAAGAAACATAGACTAATCCTATCTTCTTAAGTCTGTTACAAAATGTAGCCTGATTTCAGTTATCAGTTCTTGAGACCGGCCAATTGCTGCACCGAATTAATTAACTGTAAATGTTTTTCTTTTTTTTCAAAAATGATAAACTTGCATAAAAAATCCAGAGAAAGATAGCTGAACACAAAATATCTTCAGACGAAAAGCAAATGAAGATTACTTTCATATACTAGAATGGTATGTAAGAATTGTCGGAAGCATCCTACGAAACTTGGAATGTGAAAATTTCCCCGGTTTACATGATAATTGCCGAAACTGATTAGAAATATGACCAGACTAACCAAAAATAGGTTTACCGCCTGCTAAGATTTTCCAATGTACGTAGAACGCGTAGGCAGAAATTTGAAGATCCGGCCACCCGCCAAATAACACCAGGTCTTCCCAGCTGATGAATCACACAAATTCCTAACAATCTAAACACAAAGCAAATATATCTTTCTGTCGTTTTTCGATATGCAGTAGTTTTCCACAGCTATACATTTTTAAAATGTCGATGTTTTGCTGCGACCGCAAAATATGGTCGTAGTGGCGAAATTTACTCACTCAGCTGTGGATCCAGTTTTTTTCTGTAAATGCTTCCTCGTCATTTCACATTTCCGGTAAAACCAACTCGACACAAAAATTTGTTGTTTCTCGTTTTCTACCGAGTAATCTACAAGGTTTTGTATACAATCTCACAACTTGTTTATCAATCAGATCAAGTAGAATTAATAAAGTTCTGTGTGCTTTTTTGAGTTTGTATTTTCATTCAGAACAAGGGTTAGAACACTAGAAACCTTCGTTTTTTTATTACAATTATGCTAAATTAGAAAGATTAACATTTTTATCACTATATTTTTTGCAGTTTGTGTCAGATTTGTTTTGGTATGTCATCGGTCAGGACTAATTCTTTTTCCGGTGTTACAATACTTAAAATAGATTTAATAGTAGAAATAGAAACTCGATGATTTAATAACTGATGGACATATTTGGAATTGTATATAATAGGCAGATCCGACGATTTTATTCAAGAAAACGAAAGTTGCTCATGTTTTGACTGTCGAAGGACTTTACATCGAGCACTCTCTTATTTATATTGCCAATTTCTGAAAGTGCAGATTTTAAAAGCTATCTTTATGATAGCTAAACAAGAAATGAAGTGTTTGTAGGCGTAACCAGTGTTTATCTTACCTTATTTCACTACTATACGCCACAGGATTGTCGATGGAATGAGTAAATATGGCTGTTCTTTGCGCTACAAAGGATTCATGCTTTCTAAGTTTGGTTTTAACTGATTCTGAGTTTAGTCGATAAGATCACATTACTGACTGAAAGTTGGACTCGGACTGATAAACCTTGTTTTGTGGCTTCAGTTTTCAAGCGAAGTAAAAGGTTTATTAACATTCAGTTTTGCTTTTTACGAAACTCACAGTGCAAAAATATTGCAGCAGTCATCTAATTACTTCTGAAAGTTTGAAAATGTAAGCAAAACTACTTCTTTCCTAATTGCATTTAAGTTCCCAGTATTACAGTTTTATTATTTAAGTAGTTTCAGCTCTTTGTTGCTATCGGCTACAGTAAAAGTTATTCTATACAGCTCGGCTGTACAGTTGTATATCTCTAAATTGTCTGTCCATGCACTTTGTCTCTCATTCTTCAGTTGCACTTGCACTGTCTCGCCTGCTTGTCTTGGAATTTCTTAAAATAAGAAGAAACTAATTGTTTCAGAGCAAGTTACAGTGTCAAATATTAGCAATTACTTACGGTCTCAAATGGGTCAGAATTAGGACTCGGCTTCTGAACCAATACAATCAATGTCTTGTGGGTCAGTCTATAAGAAACCTTGGTATTCCAGAGTGAATTTTCAATACCGCACTAAAATCTTAGCGATTTTAGGCCAAGGCTTTCGTTACGAAATCCGAGTTTCGTTAAACTGCCTAGTTTTGTTGTAATATAAGTCAAACTACAATGTTGACAGGCATGTTGCCCTACAAGAAGTGACAAAATCAGGCGGCTATTTTATGTCTTTCAGTCCAAAATTGCAACCGTTTTGAGTTAGTAGGTGGAAAACCATTATAATATTGGGAGCTAATGTCCTTAATAGGAAAGGAAAACAATCGAAGTTAGCAAACTAATTAAAAAACTTGGAATTTACATTCAAAACCCGATTTATATTCCTGACGGAGTTTTTTCATTTTTAAGATTTTTGCAGAAATTTTTTTTGAAAAAGTATACTTTTTCCACTTTCAAATTAGAGGTTTTTAGACGTTATTCATATGTTCAATTCTATTATTACTTTAAATTAAAGTTTCCAATGTCTGAGTGGGTTTTCAATCGACTTCAAGGCAAAAACCATTTGGTGAGGTCAAGCGTCAGTCCATAGCAACCAAAATTATGTATCAATCAGTCATCCTAGTATTTTGACCAAATTTGGGTGTCTTGAGGAAGACAAAAAAGCATTTTTTTTGCCAAACGGTATTTGTCACCACTATGTTTACGACGCTATCGTTCAAATTCATTTTAAAGCTGAAACTGTTATTTTCGAACTCAAATAGCTGTTGATTTGAAATGTTTTATCTAAAAAATCTTTGATACCATCAGACAGTCAGGTTGTTTACAGAGAATATTTAATTTAAGATCTTACCTCCCAGTTTAACATCAGATTCATAAATATAGTTTACGATTGAGTGTATTGTGCCTAGACAAAAATTATGTTAATCTTCTAAAACAAAAACACTTACGTGGGGGCCGACATTAACTGTATTAATTTTGTTGATACAAGCATTAAAGAAATTAGCTATCTCAAACAAATATTTGATCGAAGAGAGAGAGAAGGAGTCACCTACAGAGTTGATGATAAAAATCAAACTTGCATAACATATAACACCTCCACAGCAGACAGTCCGACCGCGAAATAGTTGCAGATTGGCGACAACCAATTTAAAACAATGTGCGGCAAAGGTTTTTCCAAAAGAGAAAAAACAACTTCCCTCGTAATCACGATAAAATAGAGTCTTTGGGAAACAGGTCAAAATCATTTTAGGCTTAATTACTGAATTCTGTGTGCAAAAATACTCATTCTGCCTCCAGGCACGGCTCGTAAAATTGCTGTTTATGCTCATTTAGTTCCGCTCTTCAATGTCTTATCTGCCTGCGTTCTGCTCAGTCGAACTTCCGTTTAACTGGATAACTTCGGTTAGCATATGTATGGGATTCTTTCAGTTATTCTCTAAACTCATACAAGTAACTACAGAAGGAAGTAATTCCAAACGCAGGTTCAGACTTTGCAATTTTAGTGGTTGCGACATTAACGAGCATGAACGCGACACAAATTGCAGGTTATGTGTATCATTTATTATATATTGTTAATTCCTGCTGTTCTGTGTTGATTATATATACTCAAACTCTCTTCGTAAATATGTTTATTCTACCCACATTCTTCCTCTGCCTTATATTCTGCTCGCGAATCCCAGCTCCATTCTTTTGTTGCAGTAACGTTGGACTGGAGATCCTTTATTTAATCTGGTGCACGGGGAGGGCTGAAAAAAACGATGTACTTACAAGTTTGTTGGAGTAAATCTATTATTTATCGCTTTTCTCGCTCTTTTTCTTCATACAATAAAAAGTCATGCAAATTGTCTTGTTTCTCGATTTTTTTGCTTTTTCTTAGAATTTTGTTTTTAAAGTTTTCCACCAATTAATCAAATCAAGAAATCCCATGTTGTTACATAGAAACGTTGGACTGAGAACTCAAAACTCCTGATCGCGTAAACTTGATTTTATAAGGTTTTTCAATACAGAGGCAGCTTTTACATACAGCCATACCTTGTTCTTTGCAATTTTTCAGTTTTTGAGACAAATCACTCAAAGAGCATTTGGTCGTGCTTTTCGTATTTTTTTTAAAAAAAATTTAAGTTTGCTTAAATTTTGAAGCTGGATTTATAAATATTCCGCTATTTGGTCAAAGTGTCAGACATCTAACTCACTCTAGAAGTTCGATGAAATAAATCAGTCTTCTTTATTTTCTATTTAGCCGTGCTGCAGCCCCGTGAGTCGTCAAACGGAAGACCGCTGGCACTCAGTTTTGTGGTTGCACTGGTGGGTGTAAGTGGGCTCGTCTTCGTTGTGCTGGTTTGTCTTCACGCTCCCTGCTGTCTTAGAAGTCGCTCACGAAGTTCCTTAGAGTTACTACGGTGTCCCAACAGGTCCCTCCACGATGGGGTGTGTGGAAAATGCTTGTTTGATAAAGGGGCTGAGACAGTAAAAGCTAAGAAAGGCCCAAAGGAGCAAAATCTCGTTAAAACTAAAGCTAAAGACCGAGGGGAGTTAGAAGAAAGATCTCAAGCTATTATTTCCTACGATGTCAATGATGATCCGTTTGTCTCGTCTCAGAGGCCATACACATTGCAGGTCAGTTAGTTCTGTTTTATAAGCTCAGTCACCCTCTCGCATGCGCAGAGGCTTCGAGAGAGAGTGAAGGAGGGCGCGTGGGCAATCATGGGAAGGATGAACTTCTTCTACCTTCCCAGAAATCCCGCACGCAAGCTCACTGTTCTTCTCCAGTCCTCCTATTTTCCCATTGTCTTTGCTCGCTCTCCATTCTCTCTTTGAGAACCTTTGCATGCGGAGGAGAAAAAGGTTCGCCAATATGTACCAATTACATTATGTTTAAGAAAAGTAATAAAGAAACAAAAAACCCAATGGCAGGTGATTGTAACACCTTAAGACTAATAGACTTTCCGTTTAATTTGTGGACTTGTTTTCCCATTTCGAGTCATGCGAGAGAGCCCTGAAAATTACCGCTTTATGTTTTAACTGCATACGTCTACGAACGTATGCAAACTGTTATCAAGAGAATTCTAATTAGCATAATCTAAAACGGGAAAACAAACCCCCGAACGAAAGAGGCGTATTTTACAGTAGGGGAAAACATATCAACTTTTAATGATGATAGGATGAATGCAGACATCAACACAGTTTAATAGCTATGTACTTTGGAATGAGGAGGTACACGGATGAGGAACGATCGTTGTCTGATTATTTTATAAACAAGACAGATCTATTATTACTAATTGACTTTTTATTGACCTCCTTGTTTGGTACCAAATGAGACGGAAATGGAAAGAGAATTCATTTCCTAGTTGCAAAAGTTCTTGCCAGCATGCAAGCCGAACGTCGAGCCTTTTACCTGCTCGACACACCCGAAACGTGCTGTTTCGTTTTTCTGTAGAGTTCAATAGCCTAATCTTTGTAGAAATAAAGTTTTTCAATCAGGCTCTAAACCGATTTTGAGCATTGATTATAACTGGTGGTCACCCCGTGAGTATTGTCATTAAACCGATTTAAAACATGTTTGATTATAGCGTGATTTTCCACATGATCCTTGGTCATGCTCAGTAGGGAAAAGATAATTTCAGCAGAGCATATATTTCACGTTCGTCGACAGGTAAAGGTGGGCTCGACCTCGTACCCAGATTCTTCCCTCTCTCGGTAGAGGGAAGAGCCTGGGTGCTAGGTTAGTATGGTCCCTCTTCCAATAAATCTGATTGTTTTTTATCCTTTCATGGTCTTAAACCTAATGAGTGTTCTGATTTAGAGTGAAATGTCTAATCATTTTGTTGTTTAAAGAAACGTTTTGAAACAAATCCATTCTTGTATATTTACTTTGTTTTATCAATTGTTCCAGCCCTTGTACACCGACACGACAGAAAGACGCCGTAAAAAAGACCCGTACTGTGACCACGCTACAGCTGGCTGCACGGGAAGACTCCTGCGACGAACCAAAGATAAGACTCGCGAGCTCAGACTGTCACGACAGGGCTACAGATCCATGAAACATTTTGACAGATCGCCCGATATGCATGACCCTGAATGGACCAGTGCAGGGGAGTTTCTAAATCGAAGAAGCAACTACCGCGCACAGAATTATGGGAGCACAGAGGCAGATAGCTTTGCCGATCGCTTCAGGCGTAGGTCACGTGACTCCTGGGGGAGTGACTGGGAAGTGAGCACAGAGGAATTAAATGCAAATTTGCTTCCGCCACCAAAGCCGCAGAGAAAACCTTTAGAGCTCCAAGAGTTTCCACTCGGGTATTCAAAGTATTATTCTGACTCCGAGCCCGGGCGAAAAGTTGTTTTTGATCCTTTCCTTGAAGGCGTTGATAAAACGTCTACTTATGAAACAGAAAGTCAAGACTACCAAAACATTCGATTTTCAGCGTTTGATTTGGACCAAAGGGACAGTAAGAAGGGTTCATGGAAGTCAAAACTAAAATGGGGACATAAAAAATCAGGCTGTGCTAAATCGTGTCCTGCCATTGTTCAAAGTTTTCCATCTACTGTGAGGTACAACGCCCAGTACATTCAGTCAGGGAACTACGTAGAGAAATCGGGAAGGGAGCCAAAGCCCTCCGCTCGAAATCAATCAATCTTTGAGGAAGATGACACAGCCATATTCGAGTGTGCTTCATATCCAGTCAAAAGGAAAGATTTTCGACCGTCTGAGATGTTTACACGAGAAAGTGTAGGACGGGAATACGCTACACAGTCAATGCAGCCTCTAGTGGAAGAATCACCAACACACCTTTCTAGACATGCATCACCTTCAAAGTATTCGAGCACTTCTAATCTTCACGTTACAATTGAACCCTCAATTGGAAAAGAAATGTGGAGCAGTGATTCGTCAATAAAAGAAGCCGTGGCATTTGGCATAGAACCCTTGGCTGGAATTCACTCACCAAAGAAGAAGTTACCTTCAAGCCCTTCTAGAAAATTACAGAGCAGAAGCCAAAGAGACAGTCGCTGGCGTTTCCAAACTTCATCTGCTGACATACCAGTAAAAGAATCTCGAATTGGAAGTGAATTAAGTTCAAGAGACTGTGCTGGATATTCACATCGATTAGATTCGTGCTCTTCAAAGGGTCTAAAAAGGTTCGAAGACGAGATGAAAATTTGTGAGACGTTTACTACGAATCACGGGCAAGCGCAACAATTTACTGGGCTTTCAGTTTCTCCAGAGAAGGACATAAATACAAATACTGAAGATAAGCATTCGCCTTTTTCTCTCTTAGGCTCAGATAATCAGGCTTACTTTCCTTCCTCCGAACTCGGATCAGGACGGAAAGAAAAATGTAGTATAAATTTACCTTCAAGTGACAAGTTATGTGCTACTCACGCGACAGATAGACTGTCATACCTTGAGGAGTTGCAATCACCACCAGTTAAAGATGTAAATTAAAACTGCTCCCTAATAGTCTTTGCCAAAAGACAGGCTGAAACAACGCATGCGTAGATGCTACTTGAGCCCACTGTCCCCACAAATGACTGACCGTATTGCTCGCACCGCCTTAGTTCGATTCTGTTTCTGTTTTTTTTTCTAAACCAGTTGTTCAATGTTCTTGTCAGCCTGCTGTTTTCTGTTTTCTGATTTGTTAGATGCAAAGAAAACGTTAGGGAAAGCAGTCTCATTAAAATGGTAACTTACCTTCTCTCGTACTACACTCGAGATTTTAAAGATGTATGAATTCATGTACCAGCGGCCAAGCCCTTAGGGTTTTGCCCAGAGGGCACGAAACCCCCGGGAATGGGAGCAGTGACTTTAGACAAATATTGTTCATTATCCCCGCCCATCGGGACACATAACATATTCACACGCGCGGCGTTGTGTGGAAGTCACATCTGCTAACCCTTGAACCTAGTTCTTTACGCACTACCCGCACCATTTATGATTCAGGCGTAGGCCAATAAAGTTTATCATACACCCGTTTCCACGGTCTAAATAACCACAAAATTTGATGAATTACAGGCATGAATACTGCCCTTTAGGGTACGCTCAGAAGAATTAGAAACATCTGAGATGAAGAGGTGAATAACGGGAGAATAGACCTTTCACTCGTGACGGATTAATATACCGGATATGATTTCGTGTCGACACGGATAACGACCTAAAACGAATCCACTTAACTCAGTGCAGGATCTGCAAATACACCGAAACTATCGTCAACTAAAATCAATAATTAACAATAACTGAGCAAAACCTCAGGCGAAGTCTGCCGATCCGCAAATTCTTCCCTTTGTTAGGTTTACAGTAATAAAGGCTAATAGGTGGTTTGCATGTGACGTCATAACCGCCACGTTGGTGTACAGTAACGATAGAGTTGCAATTACTTTCTTTTGTTGTGTACACCAACATGGCCGCCACGACCTTTGTCTTTTGAGTCTCTGGGGTTCGTGTGCAAACCAGCAATATGGTTGAGTTACAGCCGTACCAAGCTGTACCACAAAATCCGACATAGCAGTCCTGGGGTTCTGAACTCATGCGCAGTCCACGAATTTATCAGTCAACCTGAACATGGCGGTAGTGATTGCTCCCTTTCCAGAGTTTTCCGAAGAAGACCTTGCAAATTTAACTTACTATAAAAACAGTGAAAACAAAAAGTGAAGGATAAAACAATTACCGAACTCGTTTCGAAATCCAATCATTTTTTCTCTGTCATTTAATCGATTGCTCGATTCTGACACATCACGCTATTTCCAATAATTGTTAATTGTTGTACTTATGTGCAGTCCATTTTTCGGACAACACGCACAACCGGTTGTGAAGCTTGCTTTCCAGGTGTTTTCCGAAGAAGACCGTGCTAATTTCCTTCAAAGAAAAACGCTGAAAACAAAAAGGTGAATGATATTAAATTGTCACTAAAAATCGTGATTTTGTCAGTGTCTCGCAAATCAACTATTTGCCTCTGCCTTCGAAATCGGCAAATTATCGTCATCCAATAATTGTTAATTCTATCACGGGCTGTAGGATAATTGTAGTTTGTAGCCAGCGATAATTATGTTATTAAAATAATGAAGTTTCTCAAACCTCCCGCTGTGTCTTGTTGCTCTGTTTATCCTTTCTTTCTGAGAGTGTTTCGGCTGCAAACAAATTCTGCTATAGTCGCCATATTGAACTGGTCGATTTGGCTAGTGCTCAGTTTTCTAATTCCCAGTTCATCACACGGCCAAACGGTCAGTTTGATAATGACGTAATTGTAATGATAGTAACTGGCCGCTGGCCATGTACGGTGCGGGCTCCACAGGTCAGGACACGAGGTAGCTCGTGGAGTG
>JAOBYE010339539.1:0-15059 GCA_025403585.1 Parazoanthus swiftii | reverse complement strand
TTTTTTATATATATTAGAGGTGGATCGGGGTAGATCGATAAGAGTTAGACTGGACTTTTCTTTTATATATTAGAGATGGATGGGGGTAGATCGATAAGAGTTAGACTGGAATTTTGTTTTATATATGAGAGCTCGATGGGGGTTGATCGGTAAGATGAAGATGGGAATTTTCTTTGATACTTAAGAGCTAGGTCGGGGTTGATCGATAAGAGTTAGAAAGGAATTTTCTATTATATATAAGAGCTGGATGGGGGTTGATCGATAAGAGGAAGATCGGAATTTTCTTTTTTATATGAGAGCTGGGTCATATATTGGAGTTGGGTTGTGTTCACAATAATAGTCGTTATTCCCGTCTGTAAAGTGCCACCAACTGTGTGACCTTTAGATGTAGGACATTAACAAGAAAAGGGTGTGGGCAAGCTAGGGAGACGTTTTCTGACGGGAACCTCCTTTGCTGTTATTTCTGTAGTGTAAATGGGTTCATTTTAGTAAGTGACGGTTGGACACAGTTTCCATCTGTAACCTTGCACCTATTTCACGAAATCTTTTCAGGTTGGGTACATGTGTGTGAAGTTGGGATTGTCTGGCATTTGAACACCATAGTAAGACAAAAGGCTACGTGGCCCAGAGGTCTGCAATTATGTCTACCAGCTACGTCAGACAAGGTATTTTAAAGGCATTGGCAGTAAATTGTGTTCCAACTCAGAGTTACAGCAGACAGTGTAACCGACTGTAATTGTTCAAACAGTGTGCAAAAGAAAGGTCTGGCCTAAGTGCTCGTGGCTTGTTTTCGGGCTAACACAAGTGGGCGTAGTATGCGTAAGAGGGACAGCTTAATGCTAGTTGTGTTAATTGGGGTTTAGGGCTTTCTAGGAGTTGGGTTGTGTTCATAATAATAGTCGTTTGTCCCGTCTGTAAAGTGACATCAACTGTGTGACAATGAGAATGTAGGATTAGGGCAGCGGAGTGGAGGGTGGAGGGGGAGCTCACGTTTTTGTGGGGAAAACCGAATAGGCAAAGGAACTGCTTAATAGTCATGCCAAAAGTAGAAAGTGCTCCATAGTGGTCCTTCAGAGGCCTTTAGATGTAGGACATTAACAAGAAAAGGGTGTGGGCCAGCTAGGGAGACGTTTTCTGACGGGAACCCCCTTTGCTGTTACTTCTGTAGTTGTAAATGGGTTCATTAATTTTAATAAGTGACTGTTGGACACAGTTTCCATCTGTAACGTTGCACCTGTTTCACGAAATCTTTTCAGGTTGGGTGCATGTGTGTGAAATTGCGATTGACTGGCATTTGAACACCACAGTAAAACAAGAGGCTACGTGTCCGAGAGCTCTGGAAATCTGTCTACTAGCTACGTCATTCAAGGTATTTTAAAGGCATTGGCAGTAAATTGTGTTCCAACTCAGAGTTACAACAGACAGTGTAACCGACTGTTAATTGTTCAAACAGTGTGCAAAAGAAAGGTCTGGCCTACGTGCTCGTGTCTTATGGTAACACGAGTGGGCGTAGTATGTGTAGGAGAGACAGCTTAATGCTAGTTGTGTTAATTGGAGTTTAGGGCTTATTAGGAGTTGGGTTGTGTTCAAAATAATAGTCGTTATTCCCGTCTGTAAAGTGACATGGGCAGTGGAGGGGAGGGAGGAGGGGGAGCTCACGTTTCTGTGGGCAAAACGGAACAGTTAAAGAAACTGCTTAATAGTCATGCCCAAAGTAGAAAGTGCTCGAAAGTGGTCCTTCAGAGGCATTTAGATGTAGGACATTAACAAGAAAAGGGTGTGGGCAAGCTAGGCACACATTTTCTGACGGGAACCCCCTTTCCTGTTACCTCTGTAGATATACTTAATATAGTTTATTTATGTTTTTGATTTTGTGCAAATGTCGTCATGCAATTAGTATAACTAGGATGTGTTAGACTGACAGTGGGGATTTTATTTTGAAAATAATCTCCGTGGCTTTTTATCAGATATCCTCGCAAATACTCATTAAACTACATTGAATATGTAAATGAATAAGTAATATGTAAATTTTGGCAAAGAAATTATTATAATGTCATATAAAAATGAATAACCATTCGCACATAGTCTCGGTGTGAGATATGCCTGGTCACGTTTTGAAATGTTGGCGGCATTTCCTTCCCAAGGTCCTTAAAACGAGGACCTTTTGAGGAAAAAGACTCAGTATAATTCATGAAACCAGTTTATTTTTGATTGCCGAGAAAACCATGGTACAATTAATTGGAAAAATTGTTTATATTTTAAAATTCTCGTTTGCATTTTATCACCGGCATTCGGTTTCACCTGTCTCCCATGCTTACCAGAGTTTTATTAATTTAGTTGATTTGCCAGCTATTTTCCTAGGAAAGCGTTTTTGCAATCAAACTTTGCAGTTGTGTTTCCAAGAACCCATAGTAACGGTAAAAAAATTCATTGAATTACCTACAGCTGCAGGTTGTTCTTCTAATGTCGAAGGCACGAAGTCGATGCATTCAATTTCTGTTTTCGAAACAAACTGAAGGATGACAATCGAAATAAAGCTCGATCAGTCCCAGTGGTTATTGATTCAGAGATCTACTAAGTAACGTTATATCCAGCAAATATTTTTGAAAAACATATATCGTTCCTATTGTTTTATTGCGTCTGCATGTGTCTAAATGCTTTGCATTTCCAACAATATTCTTAGTGAAATTAAATCAACGTTTACATGTTCCCAATAGTCCAGATAATTAAGACCCGAGCAGGTATCTTTCTTTTCTCCATTAATAAGACTAAATGTAAATTTTGTTTGGCTTCATTTTTTATCAATCAAAAATGACAGCACTGCTGATCTGCAGCGACAGCCGAGGAGAACAGCAAATGGAGGTTTGCTGCATTCAGTGAAATTTGATTCTTAGCAATTTTAAACCGATTGAAGCCGGTACTATGATTGAGTGAATATAACCAGTCTTGTTTCTAAATTATTTCAGAATTACGTGCTTGGCTATTAATATTTTACTCACTTGCTCAGACGTAGTGCTCAGGGCAATATAGCGGTGAGTATCAAGCGTTATATTACATCCCGCTGCAACAGACACGATATGTTATAAATAATTACTTAACGTTCACACACTTTGCAAAGAATTGTCGTTTGTTCTTTTCTTGTTTTCCTTTTTTGCTTTGTTATACGAAAAGTTCTGGTCAATATAACCATCGCAACAAATGGGTTTGCAATTTCAATCGACAAATTCTTGACCTTCCTTTACTTTGGTTGGTGACCAGTTTTTTGTGAATTATCCGGCTTTCTCGCAGTGTTCTTCCAACAAAGTAATGTTTTTGGAATCAGCGAATATTGCAGCTCAAAAAGATCCGGAAGCGTCCAAATGCTATGGATTCTCAACGTGTGGCGGGTGTTCTTTTTTCCACTTAAATATGTTTGGTTTCAGTTAGTCCTTGCTTTTTCTGTTTTCGCAAAAAGACCCATGTTTCTTACTGGTCAGTATAACCCCATAATACACGGTACGTGGAGTCAAAAGTCCAAATTAACGACCTCTGCCTTACCTTTTTGTCAGGAACCAAGGGACAGCCTAACACGAAACGAGTTGTATTTTTGAAAAAATTCAGACAGATCGTGAACGTTACTACGTGTCTATCAGGTATTATCTATGGAACACATTAATTAATATCTCTTATCAGTATACTCTTAAAATGCTATAGCTGCCCACAACACTTGAAGCCTCTGAGAGCAGACGGCATGTAGCGAAGATCCGTTATTCAGCAAACAGCAATATGCTACAGCACAGCTCACAATTCATTTGGCAAACAAGCTCTGTCCCTCCACAAAAATGATATAAATCGAAACAAAAATCATCAGCAAGAAAATGGTAATTTGTATCCAAGTCTCGTAGCACATAAGAAATTCTTTCCATTTTGACACAGCTTTTGTTTTTGTGTGGTTTAGTTTCTTTTCTAACAATTCTGGCCGCGAGTAAACAGGAATTTTCCTCCTCGGAGCTGTAGTAGGAGAACTTGAATTGTCATTGCGAGAAAGTTTTCGCACGATCTCGTTATTTTGTGAGTTCTGGTAAAAAGTTGGCGAGCAGTAAATGTCATCTTCAGGTCTGGATGATTTTTTGGTTCGTGGGTAGTTTAATTCGTCTTCTCTAGAAACCCGTCGATCGCGGCTTATTCGATGAGTCAGCCCAATTCGACGAGTCGTGGCCATTTTTTCATAATCTTTTGAACAGTCTCATTCCCAGTCGATAGTTTGAACAATAGGTCCACGGTTTTTGAACGAGCAGAAAGAGAGAAACCACCAAAATGTGAAAGTTCGCTTGCGGGAACTTCCAGAACATCGTCTCATTTGCCTTCGGGGACCTACTTGTCGACAGGAAGGCAAGTGTCATCGCTGTCACTGGGGAAAAAATTCATATTTTGCGTTATACTAATGATGTCAAAGAACTGTCGAGACCTTGGATATGAGACAGACAATTCAAGTGGACATTGTCGCTTCGGATAACAAAGCACAAAAGTGTTAGCAGGTGCAAATGAAAAACCATTGGTGAAGAATCACGCAAACTCAACCCCGCCACAGACTACAAACTTACGGCAAAGTGAACTCAAACAACGACCCGATTATTGAGCCAGAGAATGGTGTGACGGGCGACAGGTGCTGCTTGTGACGTTCGCTTTGAGTTCGAATCTCCAAGTGGTTCTAATTTATGCTTTATGTTCTTTTAATTTATACAACGAAACGATCGTATCTAAAATGGAATCTTTTTTAAGTGTCAAGAAACGTCACTTGTGATGCCAAACCGCGCACTGAATTTGAATAAGTTGCCCAGCCAGGTTTTGTGGCCCTCTCAATAATTTGGAATTTCGCGTTGTCTGAAAACGCATTTCCTACGGTATAGCCGAATTGGACACAAAACCAGAGAGTCTAAAATTACGTTTTCATTTAATTTGGGGCAATTTGCTGTACTTAAACCATTGTTTTGGTGATTGGTTATTTTCTTGTAAACTTTTGACTTTCGCCTTAAGCTTAAAATTTTCTTGGGCGTGGATATTATCGTACTATTCACTCGATTATAAACTGGATTTGTGTTCGAGCTTGAGTTACTTAACCGAACTGAAGATTAACCTCGTGGCACAGTTTGTTTGATTTTATTTTTCCCTTGGGGGGAGGGGGGGGGGCAGGTGATTAGTTTGTGCATTTTACATGCTATTCTTTTGTCCTAATCTGTATTCGCTTTGCAACAGGAGCTTAGGGCAAATTGGTTGTGGCTGGTTGTTCAAAACGCTGTCTTTTTGTGCCACAGTTAAAAGTTTTCACAACTCAGAGTTGGAGGCAAAACCTATTGGTTTGTGACCATTACGTACGTATCTGGACAGTCAAAATGTAAATGCCAGAATTGAGTATGTTCTATGTTTTTGAGAAGCTGTCACTCCAATCGCTGCTACAAACACGTTAACACGAAAACACACAACAAAATCTTCCATTGTGTACAGGTATATAGGTACATTAACATCTCATCAGTTTGTGTATGAGGTCTACTTTTGCTTAAAATCTATATTGCTTAATGTGATTGAACTTTAATCATCTTTTATGCTTTCAGTGCTTTTGCTGTGTGTTTCAGCGATCGCTCTCAATAACCCAGTTGCATATTCAGTCGTAGTTGCCGCTGATTGCAATGACTACAAACTCGTTTTCACAGCGTTAGCCTCGACTGGATGTAAAAATTATCATAAAATATTAATACCAATGTAGATATGAGCTAATTACATTTCTGTGTATTGTTGAAGGCTCGGACGTCTAATCATGTTCGCTAGTATTTATGTACATTCAACAACAAGTCATCTTTCTGGATCTACTTGGAGCGTCAGACAGCGAATGAGTTGCAGCGTGGCTCGGCATACTGCGTAATAAATAAGTGAGGCGCGCAATGCATGCCTCCTGGTTTCGTGCTCTGCCGGTACTGTAACGAAAGTCGTCAGTGGGTTCGCTCTCCAGGCTCGACTCTCTGACGCCCTTGATCACTTGCCACAAGCCTAATATGAAATCATGCACTTTCAAAGTAAGCAGTGTTGCTAAAATTGGCGTTGTTGACTTTCTTTCCACAACATAACCTTTCAAATTAATTATCCAGAACCATTTAAGTTTGTTTCATTTATCAGCGGTTCGTGCCATCCGGGAGAATTTAAACTCCATGAGAAACGCAAATTTTGGTTTTGAGATGATAACAAAAATTGGTCTCTGAGCATAAAAGGAGCACTGTAAAATAACAAAACGAACCTCTTTCACACTAAAACATTTCCCCTTCTCACTGAATGTGACGTCGTACTTTGTGCATCTCGGTTGAATTTAAAAAAAGTTTCACACTGAATCCAGAAATCAACCAACTAACCAGGCAGAACGGATTGAGGGTATTTTGAAACGGTTAAGGAGAATATTGAACATTTCTGCTATTGCTAACTGAGAAACCCCATTTGACCCTTTCCGTATATGCTGATAACTGAGAAAGCCAGTATCCCAACTGATTGCTGAGAACAATGCAGCAATGTCGGCCCTCAAAACAGAGATAGGCGCACCAGTGTGATCTTAAGCTCTTTTTCAGAAGCCCCCGGGGATTCACACTTACATGATGATGTGCGGCGCCAGAGGGTAAAAGTTTTGAGCCATTTTTAGCTGAAGTTGGGTAGGGATTTTGGACGAAGCTGAAATGCCATATGGTATATAGAACAGGTTTTGCGGCCACGAAAACCGACATAACGTTCAGTCAAACTTCCAAAAAGTAAAAAGGCCGACCACTTAGACTTAAATATTTGCTATCGGCCCCTTGTTCATGAATAACAGAACTTCTGAAAACCTGAGAGGCGATTCCTACATTTTCTGTCATGCTCACAGTGCCAATAAACAGCTCTTCGGGAAGTCTCAACTGGGAAGGATTAAGCCTTCTCAGCTCTGACACCCGACAAAGTTCATAAATAGAGAAAAGTTAGTTACTTTATGCATAAAACTGATCTCAAAACGTTTCAACGAGCAGTGTAGTAGAAATACAACAAAAGGTGGGCAGTGTCACATGATCCCCTTACAAAGCACGTGACATTCACACTCTTGTAGAGGTGTGGGACTTTGTAGCTACCCCCTTCCCCCTCCAAAAAACTACAAAAAGCATTCTTTTTTCCTATATCATCTCACGTAGAACCCCTCCTCAACCAAGGGCATGCAGGAGATTGCACAATACTTGATCTGTGTCGTAACACAATGCGGAAACTCATGACGTAAAACACTTGACAAATATATTTTCATTACTGGTCATTTCGTCTGACTTTCTTTCCCTGTGGACGCATAACTTTTCGTGGAAATTCGGAACATCACTGTCAAAATGTGCACAAGTCTTCGAAAAGAGTTTATGCTCAAGAATATCAAGTTGGACTATCCTGATGTTTCAGTCTTCGTTTCATCTCCGGTAAGTGGCTATTGTGTATCTGAATCGTCTGACGGCAGTCTGACGGAAAATTATGTCTCTCACCTGAACCGTGTCAGGGCCAAAATGATGAACTCTGTGTTATCAAATGAAAGAGATTATTCTGTCCGTTAACATGGAGTACTAAAAAATTTGAAGCGTTTCTGAAAACGCGTGTGCAGCAGAGAATGACTAAGTTACAAGTTGCTCTGAGTTGACAATGACATGTCATTGATACTTGGTCGATTATGCTGTGGTCAAGCAGGCCGTGTGCACTGATCCAGATGAACATTCGTTAACTCCATTCACATCTCAGCTTACTAGTTCGAACGTTTAACATATTTAAATTATGAGGTGTTCCGACTATGGACGCAATGTAGTATTGGGGAGCTAAACTTCGATTGAATTTTAAAAACGTGTATAAGTGTTGACTAGTCGATCAACTCCAAACCAAACAAAATTGCGACACTCGTACTGGTCGTACTTCGGGTATTGCTTTGTGCAATTGTTCTACTTAAGTCTTAAATAATACTTGTCTTTAAGAATTTCGGTTGTCGCGAGATTTTGTCGAGATTGACTCTTGCTTTCTACAAACTTATATACTTACTACCGGCATTGCTCTAGACAGAAATATTTGAGGTACAGGGTGTTAGGGGTCTTTCGTTCGAAGGAACGTTTTCTGATAGTTGATAAAAACGAGCGGATTACAATTACCTATACGTCCGACGGTTTTCTTATCAATCAGGTTCGTTTGCTTACCTGCAATTGTTGCAGCTAGTTACTGTTAATGTATCTTCATTTCTTATCCAATTACCGATAGATTGGGCCTTCAGCAAAATTTTACACGATCATTTTGTTCCTGAAATTCTAAGTTGTTAAAAAGAATTTTAGTGCAGAGTTTGTCTAATCTTGTTTCAGAGTGTTTAATCATGGAGAGATGAACTTGATATTGGTGCAGAGTTTATTGTTCCCTGCAATGTGGTCATTTTTGCGCGTTCAAATCGAACGCACATACTCACGTCCAAGCTTTCGATGTCTCGAAAGACCCATCTAGTAAATATAATGTTAACGAGGATGGTAAAAAAAATAATAATAATTATAGTAATGATAATAATTATAATAAAAATAAAAATAATGTAAATAATTGTTCTATATCCGTATCACCGTTTGTTCAAATCGTGTTTAAGGTTATGAACACCTTGAGCTGCCAGTCCGTAGCTCCGTTTTAACGGATATTAAAATATGCGTCGGATACCATTAATCCTATATATATCACTGGAAAGCTTAAAAAATTCTCTACATGACTGGGTAACTTATTTTTTGCAAAATTCTTTTTTTGAGTGAAATTTATTGCTTAGTTTCTGACCAAACATTTTCCCCTCTGGAAGTTCCAAGTCCGTCAGATTTCACTTTCTACTATCAATTGTTACCTTGCTATCTTCAGCACAGTGTGTATATTAAATCCGTGTCGGCGATTTTGATTTGAATCAGTCAATCACCTTTTATGGCTGGTTCTAGAAAGTTATAAGATTTTTGAGCAGACAAGCGGAGAACTCAAGTCAGAAAAAAATCTAAATCGAGTTTTTAAAAATGCCGGCACGGATTTAGCATACACACAGTGCTGAAATTAGCAAGGTGACAATTGATGATAGAAAATGAAATCTGGTGGTCTTGGAACTTCGAGAAGGGAAAATGTTTGGTTCGAAACAGCGCGATGAATTTCTTTCACAAAAACGATTTCGCAACATTGAGTTATTCATTCATTTAGAGAATTTTATAAGCTTTCCAACGATACATAGGTTTCTGGGTATCCGACGCATATTAATGGAACTACGGACTGATCACTAAAAACACCGCTAATAACTATGGGATATAGGGTCGTAACACTTGTAAAACGATTTATTAAATGCATAAGATACTTTGGGCTACTTCACTTCGCGTGATACTGTTTTGCCGTTGGCTTGGGCTGCATTGCGTCACATTGCGTTGTGTTGCGTTAAGGTGCATTGCATTGCAATGCGTTGTGTAGTGCTGTGTTGTTGTGTTCTGCTGCGCTGTGCTGTGCTATGTTGTGTTGCGTTGCGTTACGTTACGTTGTGTTGCACTGCGTTGCGTTATGTACTGTTGTGTTGCGTTGTGCTGTCTGTTGTGCTGTGCTGTGCTGTGCTATGTTGCGTTACGTTGTGTTGCGTTGCGTTGCATTATGTACTGTTGTGTTGCGTTGTGCTGTGTGTTGTGCTGTGCTGTGCTGTGTTGTAATGTGTTGCGTTGCGTTACGATGTGTTGCGTAACACTGCTCGATTAGTTCCTCGTCTTACTCCAGGTAACCTACGACTATCTCCATTTCAATTATTTATTAGTATCTGCCTTTAATAGTTTTTGACGACAACCTTAAGGCCAAATACATTACGTATTGTGTGAACGTGCAGTGTTGGTTCCTTAAATGGTTCAGTAACCTCAGTGTTATTCATGCTTCAGTGGCTTTCTCCACGTTTAATGATCTTATACCGTGCCGTTATGGCAGTTTACACTACATCCTGGTCTGTAGCTGGAGGAGTCCTGAGGAAGGATGGTGGAGCAAAGTGGTTTATATTTCTCACCAACTGGGGCTATACGTTCCTGAATATCCACTTCATCTTGGGCACTATTTTACCCATATACTACTACAACAGGATACAAGGAAAGAACAAATACGTGACCGACCAGGAATCCAACTCCGTTTCTAAGTCTGGTGAGGAGCTCCATCAAAACCAGGATACACACGAGTCCAAAGCATTTCTCCTATTTAAGGTGGCGTGCAAAGCATCTTGGGTTATCTATAACATCGCTGCCAGCATTGGGCCCGTGATCACAGCTGCTTACTGGTCAGCAGTGTACGCTCCTGGAATGCAAGTAGATGGTGCGGACGTGGACGCCCACGCCGTGAATAGCGTGATGATTGTTCTAGACACGCTGATATGCTCCATCCCCGTCAGGCTGCTCCACGTGGTGTACGGAATGCTGTTTGCCAGCGTGTACGCGGTGTTCACGGTCGTCTATTGGCAGTTGGGTGGGACCAACACCGACGGCGAGCATTACGTGTACGCCGTGCTGGATTATGATAACCATCCCACTCTAGCTGCTATCATGATTGTGGTCATATTTTTCGTTGCAGTACCGCTGTCCCAATGTTTTCTGTACTGCTTGTTCAGATTTCGTTGCTGGCTGAGCGATCGGCGGCGTGGCTCGGTGATAAGGAACTACAACCCTCGAGTTTAATTTAGAAACCGCTGGACAATTAGTTTTTGTTTTGTATTTTCAGAAAATTGTTATTATAGTATTAAAAATACTAAAATGAACAAGCAGAGCTGCGATTTTGGTTACAATTACAAAGGCCTCTTGTTTATTCTTAAACAGTCCCAGTGCGTATTCAAGCCCAAAATATATTATAGTATTATAAGATAGTTATTGATTGACAACCTTATTTTGTTTGTGCTGATAACATATTTTTTGTTTACGTTATTGATACATGTAGATGATAGATAGAAAACCTTAATTTCAACAGGGTAGCTCAGCCAGTCAGTCAAGGCTATTACCAAAAGGGGCCCTGATAAATGAATTAAGCCCACAATATCTAAATACAATTCTGGACCCAGTTATACAAAGAATGGATAACGTTATCCAGCGGATAAACCCCTATCCAGTGGATAAAACTTGCTCGTTGTCCAATCAAAATTAAGAGCATGCCATTTTTATCCACTGGATACTGATTTATCCGCTGGATAAAGTTATCTACTCTTCGTACAACCGGGCCCTGGAATCTAAAATCAACTGTATAAAATGTTAAATATAAATATAACAATAAAAATACGGATAAAATCCAGTTAGTCTTAACACACATATAAAAACTATTCGCACTTGTTTAAAGTTATACCGCCTTGATAATAAAAAGCACGTTTGGCAAACTCAATTCAAACTCTCAGGAATAAAAAAGTTTTTTTTTGCCGGATTGTACGGGAACTTACTTCTTCTTAAATTGGTGTTTAAAATTATTCATAAAAAACTGAGGTACAATGCCTTGTAAACGTTCTTAGTTAATGTAAAAATGTGGTTTTCTCTGCGCTGCGGCATTGGTTCCCAGCGTAAGTCCTCTAAAGCTTTGTCACTGTCGATAATTTGGAGGCACGTTGTTGCAATCTATCTAGAAGCCGTGTGTTCGTCTTGCCACAGCATGACAATCATTGTGTCGCAGTAATCGGGCAGTGGCATAATATGCACTGTTTCTGCAGATTTTGCTGTAAGTTGATTTCTGACTCGTCCTAGCATACCTAGACGCTTGCCAACTTTGGAAATTTGATATTTTATATGGGTATATCGGCACTGCATGGTATAAATTGGTTGTCTAGATCAACACCTTAGTATTTAAACTCGGTTCACTGTCTTTAGAACATGGCCTCCTACACCCCGTACAAACAGCAAAGTTCTCCGCCTTGGATAGTTTGCCAGCAGATCCAAACAGAACACATTCGGTTTTTGTCTTTTGCATAATAGCCAAGTTTCGTAATCGTAGTTGCCGCTGATTACAATGACTACAGACTCTTTTATTCAGCGGACTGGACTTTTTGGAAACATCTTGGAAAGGGATAAAAAATAACTTTTGCCTTTATATTCATCGGTCAATTCCTTATGTTTTTCACAAAATTTATGTTGTTTATATAGTAGTATGGAATCAGACAAGACATTTTGTGCGGACTACTTTGTGTTTACTAACAATTTGATAGCAGCTAAAGGTAGCGGTATAGCGCAGCTATCGAGAAAGAGCACAAAAGTCCAATTGGAAAGCAGGTGGAAATTGCTTACAAAGCAAAAATTGATATCTTGATATATCGATATATCGATATCTTGAGTCGATATCTTGCCTGAAACTTAGTATCGAGTATTCTTCACAGCGAGCCAAGAAATCGATGAAATCAGCCGCAAGCTCATTCGTTTCTGTTGAGCTCGCGGTCACTGCTGACAGCTGATGTAACTTCTTTCTCCAGAACATGTTCTATATTTTGTTGCTTGTTGCATTCGGTCATAAGTTATACGAATTTTTTAATTTGAAGACTCACAGAAGTTTGAGCGGAATCAAATCTTTATTGAAGCATTTGATGATAAAACTGACTTTGATGGAAACTTCATCGAAGACATTTTAAATTAAGTCGTAGAACGTATTCTCTGTTAACCTTTAAGACTTTTACAATGTTTTCAGAGCACAAAAATATCGATAAATACTTTTGACGTTTCTAAGGGGGTGGGGGGGGGGGCTCTTGAGAGAAACGTAAAATTGACGTTTCTTGTGGGCAAAATCGATACGTGAGGCTTCCCTTAGGATACGACTAGGTGGGTACAATAATGAATAATGAATATCGCATTTGGAAACTTGAGGAATATAAAAATATTCTGAATGCGGAATATTTCAATAAAGGCCACGACAGATAAAGAGTAGCGAATTAGATAAAAAGAATAAGGAATATCCAAAAATAGTAGGAAATGAGAATATTTACCTCAGTAGAGCAGAGGAATACTGGATTTTTAGAGCGAAAATATTCCCTTTCTACCCTTGAAAAAAACCTGAATTTCGGTTATTTCTTCTAACTCAGTTCTTGAAGACCGCAGCTATCATGTCCCAACACTGACACGATTGAAATGTTTACAACATGTTTTTGAGTTTAATATATTGTAGCAAGAAACTTCCAGCGATAATGTCACAAGCTTTGCAGAAGTATTTCCTTTTAAAAATCATTTCTGCATGTGACGTGACTATTTTATGCATTCCTTCTTTATTAGTTTGTATCCGTGTCTAAAAAATGAACCAAAGAGTAAAGGTCCAAGGTCCAATATCAGCTCAACCATACATACGTAATATTATAATGTTTAATATCGCTACCGGGGCGACCAGTAATCACGAATAAAATGTTAGGTTGCCCAAAAATGAATTTTCACAGTTGCGGATCACAATTCTGGTCGTTTTAAAAATATTTACGTTTTTATTACTGTATTTTTTCAACCCAGAACAGTTTTATCCCTTATAACTACCATATCGTCGCATCGTTCAGAATGCGCAGGCTAATTATCATGACAATAATATTTTTGTGAACTTTCATTTTTCTCATTCTTTTGCTCACTAGTATTGTCTCTGAAACAAAGCACTTGCATTTTTTAGAATTGTAAATCAACGATCTACAAAAATAATACAAAGCAACCCACCCCACAGTTGCAGACGTTCGACTGAAGCTTAACTGTGATCATGTGTCAAGGAGAGTGCAGCTTGGCCAAGTTTAGATTAGATCACGACACCCCTTCGGATTTTGCCACATCTCCGGTAGGTACAGTTTTTAAAACAAACTAGATCAATTTGAACTTCCATAAGTATATAAACGGGGGTGCGGTGGCGAGCAAAATTCGTCAATTTTGTGTGTTTCGACAGAGAGCTTTTATTACCTATAAAGCTATATGTTAAACCATTACTTATCAAGCCCTTTGCAGGAGTCAACAGTTATGTAAATGTTACAACCCTTTCACCTTCCAGCCATGTGCTTGCAATACTTTTCAGTCATTGTAACGGAAGTCGAGTATCACAGTTAAACTCCTACACGAATTTACAAGTATATGCAAATTCCAACTCAAACTTTCAACATCAATATTATACATACATGTTGTTCCGTGAAGAGAACAGCCTATTTTACACATTGCGTTGAAACAATGTTCGTATATTTATGTCATTTAGTTTCTGAACTCACAAATATATTCGAGTTGTTGGTCTGTTTTAAATATGTGACTTTGAGCAAGTTTGTGATTCCCGTAAACTTTCCTGTTTGTATTCATTTGGCAGTCAGTTCTGCTCGCTACTTATCATTTTATGTTTTCACAGATTGAACTTCGTTAAGTTCACAAGTGAATAACCAAACTGAATTTACTTTACTTAACTAAAACTACTGATAAAGATTAGTTTTTCCTACAGTTTCTGGTTTTAGCGAGTTTTTGGGACTGTACTTAGCGAGGAGACGAGTGAAAAAACGTGTGGGGTATTAGCATTTTAGCTTTTTGAGAACAATGAACAATTTAAAAGGCTCACGGTTATCATAAACGAACGACATAATTGTAAAGCGAGCTGAGAGTTCATACACTCCTACAACCTTGCGACATTTCCCCGCCTTGTGAATCAGGAATTTTGGGTTCAGCCGTTATAATCAGAATTCTCAGCACTTAATCCCTTTCATCCCCGGCCAGTTTATTAACAGCTATCTTCTCCTTACAGTATCACCACAAAATAAGTTGTCTTGTTGTGAGAATATAGGAGTTGATTACGCACAAGTTTTCCAATATGACCAAAAAATTCTCCCGAAATGTTTAAAAGGAAAATATGGATACCGTTAAGGAGAATTTAGCAATACATCGTTTGACTTGTTTGGGGTTGAAAGAGTATAAAATGTAACGGTATATGAACGGGAGATAGGGGGGCGGAAATCATGAAGTGTTGATACATTCCTTGTCACATTTCCCGTCTTACGAACCAACACTTTAGTTTACGGTCGTAATTGTCATAGTCAGATCACTTAAAAATTTATGGAATTGGCAGGGGATGGGTGGGTG
>JAOBYE010339428.1:0-15059 GCA_025403585.1 Parazoanthus swiftii | reverse complement strand
AGATTCGGTCGAAAATTTGTAAGAAATACTTCTTTTTTAAGTGATAGATCAGATTTCCATTTTTAAAACATGTTTTCAACTGATCGCCCTTCGTACATATATTATTCAAATATGTATATTTTTAAAGTATAGAAATAAAAATCAATAATGCTGTGCTGACAGTTCAATTACATTGCAAATGAAAAACTTGCTCAGTCTTAAAATCTTAAAACATGGCTGCAGTTGACTTCTGTGTCATACTTCAGACAAAGTCTTAAAACTCGCCTGGTAGGAGTGTGTTAATGCTCACAAATACAGACATACCCCGTATGCTGTTCAGAGATTTCAACAAACCACTTGACCCTGGAAGCTGAGCAATTGTTTGTTTTTAACCCTTTCAGCCCCAGGCAATTTATCAACATCTATCTTCTCCTCACAAAACTCAAACAAAATTATATAATAGGTAATGAAAAATAAGGATTTGATCAAGTAGAATAAGCTGTTGAAGTTGAAAAGCCAAATTCTCCCAAACTGCTTATATAGAAAGAGTGGAGCTCAGTTGGGAGAATTTACCATCACACCAATGTTCGTGTTTGGGGCTTAAAGGGTTAAATATTTACAAATTGTTTAAAGTTCTCTAAATATATAATTATGTTCCTTGGGTCTGAATGCCGTGGTTTTATTGACTGAGCCATAGTGCTGGCAGTGCACATATGTTGACTTTTTTTTCCTTTGCAGATGATTACCACTTTTTATGCTATAAATTATCCAAGGCTGCAAATATGATTGTGGTCTCAGTAAAGTAAGTATTTTCAGCTAGTGTTGTGTAATTAAAAGTCCAATTTTATCTCAACTCAAATGGTTAATTTATCTTAATGCTTGCAAATATACAAAATATAAAGATAAATCACACAATCATTAAATTAGTTAATTGAGGCCAAGGCTGCGAGGTGTCGGCATTATAGAGCCGTGTGCACGAGCTGCACACAGAAAAAATCCCACATAAAGTAATATAACAATTATAGAATTTTCGTCAGCACAACCAATCAGAGAGGATTAATTGCATAATGTAAAATAACACTAGAGTTTTAATAGTGCTTGACTGTGCATCTTCACTTGGAGTGTGAGTCCTTGTCTGTCCTCAGATTTTTGAGTCAAAAGGTGAGTAAAAATGATCATTTTTTGTGTTATTTGCATTTACTCATTGACAAAATTAATACGCGGGTGTGATGGTCAAGAGTAAATATAAACAACCAGCTTTATGTCTCTTACACATGAAGTTTTTGTTCACAGTTACAGACTTGCTCCAGAGCATACATATCCAGCCCAGTTTGATGACTGCTTCAGTGTAACAACTACCCTTCTGTCCAAAGGGGAACAGCATGGTATTGACACCTCTCGTATCATTGTGGGTGGGGACAGTGCAGGTGGAAATCTTGCTGCAGCAATTTCACAGCAGTTGAAGGACCAGAAGAATCGACCTGTAGCACAGGTTTGTATTATTTCAGGTCAAAAGAATTCTCAGTTGCTCAAATCTCATTTCCTGTACCATTCTCACCACCCTTTTTTTCACTCTTCTGGCTGTGGCCCTTTTTCCCTTATTCTTTCCATACCAATATTTTGCACTCACTTCCCTTCCTTCCTGCTTGCCGAATATTTTCCTTTTGAACCCTTCATGTACTCTTCCCCTCCTCTCTCCCTCCCCTCGCCCCTGCTTCCCAAGGGCAGATTTAAGGGTGGGGCTGACAGGACTCAAGTCCCCTTTCGTCAGCAGTTTGGATGTATTTTTTAAGAAACACTTAAAAGAATGACTGTGTTTTGGAACACAGATGCCACTTTGTCCCCCTTTTCCAGAACTCAGGTTTTATCCCCCCTTTCTGAAATTTTTGTTCACATACCTTTTCCTTCCCGTCCCCTATCATCTTTCTGCTGCTCCCATTCATTCCTTCCATCTTCTAGAACCCTTTTTTATCGCACTTGCCAAACCTTTCCTACACTATATGAATGTTTGTTTTTCGGCTGAGGTTGGACTTTCGTTAGTGTTTTCGGGATGTCAGCCCCTGAAGTTCTTTAAAAGTGCTTTTTCATTTCTGGGCAGTTTAGTTGTGTCTGTATACGATGAAATACTTTTCATTTATTCAAGTGCAAAACCATCTCAAGTAAAACTTAAGATGGTTGTATCTGAATGAAATTAACAGATGTGAACACTAGAATCACCTGTTTACCAACTTTACATGTGAAAATTGCTGCGTTCGCGCACGATATGTAAGTCAGTAGCTCTCGATCCATCCACGTACTCTCAAAATTAATTGGAAAAAACGATCCTTTCTTAGTCTCAGCACGAGATGTTTTGAAATTTTGTTATTTTTAAGCCTCAGCATTCTTATAAAAAGGTTCTTAATAAAAGAAAATTACTGCATCCTCTCCTTAAGTTGCCGTATACTCTTCCGTCGTGATTTCCGATTTGGAGTCACAAGAAAGCGCCAGAAACAACACTTTCAGTTTACGTCCAAAAAGCCAACGGTGAATTAACGCCTCTTGTCCATGAAAACAGTAACATTGTTATATACTGCTATTAAACAGAAGAAACTTCATGTTTTGGTATTTGTCCACCGACAGATCCTTGTGTACCCTGCTGTACAGAATTTGGACTTTAACTTGCCTTCATTCAACATGTACGGGGATACAATCCTCGACAAGAGGAAAGTTGCTATCTTTTGGTCTTTGTATCTGAACGCAACTATAGATCTGGCGGACATTTTCCTGTCTGGTTCACATGCAGAGCATCTCAAGAATACAAAATACTATTCCTACATCAGACAAGACAAGGAAGAAAGCCAGGCAGGTAAAGAGAAATCCCCACCAAAGCCACACCTTCCAGAGAAAGTCCTCAGAGCCCTAACAGACCCTAAAGTAGCTCCACTTATGGCGGAAAGTTTGGTGGGCCTACCTCACACGTTGTTGATCTCAGTGCAATTTGACGTTCTCAGCTCAGAGGGATTGTTGTACAAGCTTAGACTGGAAGACGCTGGTGTGGAAGTTACACACTTGAATTTCCAGTCTTTTCATGGGTTCTATGGTATTACTTTCGATGGCCCCTTTGTGACTGATGAAGGAAAGGACGCTTTCAGCGAAACTGTAAAATTCCTGAAACAATTTGAATGACGGCTCATTTTTGGGAATCGTAGTATTGCCGACCCACAAGGCTGTTGTCGACATTTTTAGATGTCCAACTCTTTTAAAACTTTTTAAAAACAAATAGATATACTAGCTAGCTATGTGAAATTAATTTCTTATTATGCAATAGGCACGATTTAGAATATATATTATCAATTGAACTGATGAAAGTTAGAAGACATAAAGGGCCGTTGGAAATCGAGTTGTTATAACGGGCGTCTGGTGCGCCCTTTGGCCTCCTTTAACGTCCACTTCAAGTTTTTCCTTTTTCCATATACAGTGAACGTGCAATCGCCTCAAATTTGATATTAAAGTTGTGTTAGTGAAACTAGTTATGACTGAAACTTGAAATTGAAACTTCACAGACAACTATTATGTCGCTGAAATAAATTCAGTAAATGCAACTCAGTATTTGATCATCAGTAGGATACCTAAAATGTGTGTAATTCTACAGTCGGTTTCATCTCGATTAAACCTTAGACCAATTGCAGACCATTTTAAGAGCCACCCACTATGTGAGCACAGTTACTTAAAAAACGTTAGTACAAGCAAGGAAATAGAATTGAAACCGTTAAAAGAAAATGTGCTGTTATACTTCGTTGAGGCCCTTTTTTCGAAAACAACACTTTACACATATTTCGCTCGTGTTTTCAGCTTCATTTCTCTTAACGTTCACCTCAACATGTAAGAACCCCTCCCCTCCCCCTAGCGATCCATTGGACTCAAGATTAAACATATCGATTTCCGACGGCCCCTAACGTCAAACTACCAGTTTCCATAAGATGGAACTGTAAAATTAGAGTTACGCAAGTTATTTTTAGCTAAAATATACTACTTTATTACGTCGCTGTATAGCTTTTATTAGGAGTATAGTTATTGGATGTAAACGGACAATTAGCAGGCTGACAGTCATATCTTAGGTGCTTAAGCACAGTTTTAAGAGTAATTCTGTAGTTTTTAAAACACTCCATTGTATCAACAAATCCAATTAAATTGGGTAAGAACTAACATTGTTTTCTTTATAATTTAATTGAGACACGAACATGATTCCGACAGTTAATTGTGTGTGAAACCGAGAATCTAGATTCTTATGTTTGAAGCAGGCATAATTGACATGTATCGCCGTACTTCCCAAGTAAAGATATTATAACATCTTGGTTTTTAAAAAAAATCATTTTGTGAGTTTAAATTATACTTTATGATTGGTATAAGTACTCTGGTAGTAAAGTTGTCAGACTTTCAATCACATTTTTACGGCAAAGTTTTTGTTTTCTTCGCAGTTGTACACAGACAAATCTGCAAATAAGATTAACCTCGTTTAAAGGCCAAGATTATAAGAATATGAATTTTGATCAACAGGGTCAGGGGTAGATATGTTATATTTTTCGCCGCCGTATAAACTGGATTGGTATACGTTAAACCCTTCCGCCAAAGCTAGAGTTGACAACGCAGAAAAGACTCAGAAGTTCTTTAAAGGCAGGGTTGTAGCAAGCCATGGAAAACTGGAGGGGCGCCGCCAAGACTTGCGAAGGTGTGAGCCTTTTAGGGGGGTCCGGGGGCATGCTCCCCCGGGAAATTTTGAAAATTAGTTTGTCTAAAAATGTGTTTCCTGGGTTACAAGAGCCATTTGAAATAAAATCAGAGTGTCTAAAACTAATAAAATATGTCAAGTTTTTTCTCTAACTTGGAGCAATTTTCTGAGCTTGATACATTTGACACATTTGCTGGGGAAAAAAACTGGGGGGGCACGCCCCCCCCCCGGCCCTACCCCTTGCTACGGCCCTGAAAGGCACAGATGGATCGGATGTCGGCATCCTTTGCGCTTTTCTTATGTTTTGGATTCATCAAGCCATCGGAAAAACAAAAAAAATAACTCCTTTTAGTCGAACATTAGATATCGAAATCGATCTAAACTCGGTACTCTCTCAATCTAGATTGCGATGGATCCCGAACTAGTCTCTACCTACGGAACTTTTCATTTACTGCACGAAAATGTAGAAGTGCCTAAAAACTTTAGAGGTAGGAACATGAAACTGAAACTGAAAGACGAGATGCTTTGACCGAGTGACTCGAGTTGTGGTCCCGTTTTGTAACCGAATGCGTCTCTTAACCAAATGACTGCAGTATTTTTATACTGCTTCAGGGGAATGACGTCCTGTAGATGTGGTCTGAATCGGAAGGGATCATAATATTTTGAACTAGATCAACCAGGTTAATTGAATATTTTCAGCTCATTTTAAGGGATAATTAGCAGATCCGTTTTGCGCCTCATTTTGAAAATGTTCTTGTCACACCACGCTACAAACTCGTTACTTTTCGCTTTGTATAATTCTTGATGTTTAAGAAGCTAATTTCTTTGTCAACTTCCAGCCGATTTTCAAAAACCTACAAGATTGTTAGATACGCAATCACCTGATTTTAGCAAGCCTGTAATTGCCTCTTCAAACGTAAAGATTTTATTTTATTTATTTTATTTACAAACATTTAGGGACCTAGTGAGGTTCCATGGAGAAAAGATAATAGGACTCGTGGTCTTACATTTATTGTTCAAACCAATAAAATGTCTGAGCTCACACGGCAAATATAGCACAAAGGCCTAAGGTCTTAGATCTGCTCCTAGCCCGTTGTTTCAGTAAAAACTGACACAATGGTGGTATCATGCTAGATGAAAAGAAACTAGACATATTCTTGCATAGATGATTAAGACGTATATTGGTTTACTGGTCGATGTGAGTGACAACAGTGAAGTTTGGTTGATCAATAACCAACAGTGAACACAGAAATAATCACAGGGCAGGTGCAAAAAATGAAATGGACATGGCTAGGCCACATCCTACGGCTGAACTACGACGCCAACCCTCACATTGGGTGCCCTTAGATGGGTACCCGAAGTAGAAGGAAACTGGATCGTCCTCTGGAAAACTGGAGCAGGACGAGAGATGAAAGACAGAGGCTTAGAAACATGGACTGAGGCAACAATTGTTGCTGCAAACAGGATAGCTTTGAAACAACGAGCAGCTCTACCTCGATGTAACAATCCACGACTGACGTCACCCAGTCTGACTAACGTCGTACTAGGTTCTCCAGTGGTGAAGGCGATAAATTACCTCCCCCCCCTCCACAATATTGAAACGTTGCACTCTTCTACTCATAGATTGGAAAATTTGCTTTAGTTATTGGAGTACCTGACGTTATCAGACGTCGGGCACGTTAATGACTTCAATTCGCCTCCCATAATTGAAGTAAGTTTGCAAGTATGCACCATAACGTCAATCCTCGGCGATAGCACGAGGCTTCATTGCTCACACTGTGACATCATTTGTACATCTCACAGGGAACCCTATGTCAGTCATGAGCTTACACTGAGATTAACTCCCAAACAGCGAGTAGCCTACGTGTAACTCTCCACAGAGAAAAATGATGATGACCATTCGTTTGCAATATTACAGTTTTTATTGAAAGAAAGTGTTCCACAAACTGACAAGCAAGTATATATTGTGACTATGTCCTGTTAACTTTTAAATTATGCAAAATAACAGTAACTTTTTCTTCAGATACTGTAACGGCAAATAAATATCAAAAGTGCGAAACATCTGATATCAAATGGAGGTTGGGTTAGTCCTTTTCGTGATCTTGGTAATGGTTGTCACTTTCAGCTTTGAGTCTATGTGCACACAAACTACAGCCAACTCATAGAAGGGACTTGCTTTATTACGGTAAATGATTACATACAGACCCAGGTTAGGTGCCAGAATCCTTTGCACTTGTTTATTGGAGCTTTCAATAACTTATGATGTAGGTGGGCAAAAGACAGAAGTACACGTAGGCAGCCAAAGGGGTTTTTTTTGGAGCCAAAGCCATAGGTCCATAGGCTGGCCCCTCGAGACCTTTTTTGCTTTGGTGTTTTCAGTGATGCTCAATGATTCATTTTAGCAATAAACAAGAGTGTTCATTACTTCATAATACTTATATGGTAAACAGATAATTTTCACCATATCACGATATGAACAGCCGGCAGTTTGAGCCCCAATACATGTAGGTGGCGGTAAACTGCCGATAGCAACCTTCTAATGAAAGCTCAGGTTTATGTCTTAGCTATGTTGAAAATGAGGTCAGGATCACTTCAAAATACATCTGTAAGATCATGTGGCACTTTGATCAAGTCAACCGAAAATTAAAATTAGAAATAACTCACAGTAGTTTACCATTAAGAATTGAATGTAGAGTTTGTTTGAAACAATTAGTATTCTCACTAGCATGCGATGGAACTCGATTTTAGGTAACATTCTCTTCCTACCAAAAGTTTTCAACAGTGCAAACCTAAAGATGAGAGCAAAGGATGCCAGAACCATAATCTGGACATTTAGCTGTTTTATGATTTTTCTTTCTCTGGGACAAGAACTCCAGAGGATTTATCTGTAGCCTGGTTGTGTTGGTGGGCACTCTCCTTCTCTCCTCTGATCCTGATGTTGTACTTGTCTCTGAAAGCATTTAAGTCCTGCCCCTTTGTCACGAGTTGTTGGTTTAACTTTTCTATCAAGTTACCAAGCTAAAAGGAAGATAAAACAGCAATCATTAGACTCATTTTGCTACAAAGCCTTCAAAGATCATATACTATGTTCTAAAACCTGGTTTACATATAAGGGCCTGAGTCATTTCAAATTATTGTACTCACCAGCTCAAGACAGTAAAAGGGCTGTAGCAAGCCTTGGAAAACTGGGGGGGGATACTGCAAAGGGACAAAGGTGTGAGCCTTCTAGGGTGTCCAGGCCCGGAGAAATTTTGAAAATTAGTTTATCCCAAAACATATTACCTGGGTTTTAAATGCCATCTGAAACAAAATCAGAGTGTCTAAAACTAGTAAAATATTTCCATTTTAAGCTCGATGCATTTGCTGCGTAAAAAACTGGGGGGGAGGCACAGGTACCCCCCAGCCCCTCTCCTTGCTACAGCCCTGGATAATGTGGAAATATTGCTGGTACAGAGGCGATTGTCAAAAATTATCAGGCATAAGTACTATCTTGAAAAACTGGACATTTGTGTAGTAGAAAATATCATACGGAATCACTGTCAAGAAATGTTGTTCAGTCCATCCCAGAATGCACTGTGCATTTTAACAGACCCAGAAGTTTTCAATGATCAATTATCATGTGCTTTCACTCCTTCAGGCAACTTAGATTCAACCCTTTGAGCCCTGAACACTGCATATGATTAGTTACTAAAATATCCTAACGTGTCTCCATACTTTCTTTTAAACAAGTAAGAAGAAATAAGCAATTCATCTTAAGAGTTTGCAGCAAATAATCAGCTCCTTAGTTATCATATTAAGTTAATAAGTAACCTGTTTTGTGTTGATATTGTAAAGACAAGAAACATGTTGATCGATTAGCTGGGCTGAAAGGGTTAACACTGAATCACTGGTAACCTTCTGATTGTTTTAAACAGCTACCGAAACAAATGGGGATGATCAGGGTGACCAAGAGGTTTAAAACATCCTTGATAGTTCTCATCACAAGCTTAACACCTACAAGCTTATACACAGTCTACAACCAACCCTCAGCTATGTACTTAACTCCCCCCCCCCCCAAGGGACTGTACAGAGTATTTTTTACCTGTTGTCTGTTATTCACAAGAGCTGGGAGAACATCTTTTACAGTTCTCTCAACAAGCACACCACCAATCATTCGAAAACATTTCCTGTCAGGTTCAACCCCCTTGAGCGCATCGATAACGACACTAAAAAAAAGAAGAAACAGAGCTTCTTCATCAGTGGCTGCAAAACACATATATCAAAAAAAGTCACCAAACTTCCCATACATTGTCAGGCAATCATACCTATTACTTAAATAAAGTTCTTTAGGTTGGCTTCCCATAATAACTAGGGGATCATTAGTGGATTTGTAGTTGCCTCAGAAGGTTTGGTACCCAGATTTCCAAAGGAATTGAAGTCTTTAATGCTAGAGGCAGAAACAACAGAATTAGGTAGACAGTTCCAAATTCTAAGTAAGAATGAGAAAGAGCATGGATGACATTACTGTTTAGTTAAGCCTGTACTTACTGAAATTAGATCTAGTGATACACTGATTTTCCTGGATGCAAGAGGGGATTCAAACAATGTTGATTTGGCAGTTTGGGGTTTTGTAGAACAAGTTTACTTGTGCCACATTTCACCATTTTCAATCCCTTAATAACATTTATTGAGATAGTTAGTGATTAACTTTAGAAAAAGATGGGTACCAATGACAAAATTGGCAGGCAAAACAAGCACTTGAAGTGAATCACTTTACATCTTATCAAAACGTAGACAGATACAGGCTGATAACTATCCTGGCACTGGTAACTGGGGCCTTTCTGCTAGCGAGAACCTTAAAATGGGAACATTTACATAGATAAATAAACAAATAAGTTAATTAGTTAAAATATATACTTGCTATGAAGGTGAAAGTACCCTCTCGACTAGATACACGTACAGTAAAGCTCCCTCTCGCATGTCTAGTCATAGAATGTCAGAGTTAAAATGCATGATAATGATTCAGCTGGGAAGCGCCCTGAAATTAGGAGTCTTATGTGGGTAATGCGCTCCCAGACTAAAAGTATCTTTGTTGCTTTCCTATTCACAATACTACAACATAAGATCCGAACTGAAACACTAACAAAAACACAATCGGAGCTCGGATCATCTTGATCCTACAAGCATTCTAATTTTCTGTATAGTGTGTTTAAAATAATAAAAATCCACAAACACGCGGTGTCATGGCAGTTTTCCTACCTGTGTTCGTTCAGCTCTTGATCCAACTCTCCTAATTTTCCCATTATGTTCCTTTGCTCTTGTCTCATCTGGTTGAACTGCATGACGATTTGCTCTTGATCTAAACCTTTGCCTTTGCTGCTCTTCCGATTCCCCTGAGCCGCCATCTTGAAAACTGTTACCCATAAGTCCTTGCAACACCATTTGGCGAGAAGAAGGCGGAGGTCCCTGGGGTCGAGTCTGGGAAGTCGATCGTCTGGTATGGGACGACGCGACATAAATAGTATAAATGGCGCAAAAAAGGTGTGGCTCTTCGTTTTCTTAGTTTGTTTTTTACTCTTAGCACAGCTCTGAAATATGCGCGTTAAAGCCTGGTTCACATTTGTGAGACAAACACAAGAACAAGCATAAAGAAGTTCGTTTACACACGTGATTAGACATATTTACCAAAACGTCAAGAGAGATGAAATGAATCTCTCTCAGTTCAGTAAATATATTTATAACTAGGACAACACTGGAACGCAACATATTTGGTAAAAAGGAGTTTAACGCAGTTTAGTCAAAGCCTGTCTTGTCAGTTCGTATAGAATTGAATTTCAAGACTAAAAAAATCTAACCCCACGTGCAAGTTTTGAAACAAGGGCGCTTGAGCACAGTCATTAAAGAACAAGCTTTCGTGTGGTATCCTGCGCTACGAGCCGTTTCCTGTAAGGCCGCTGCTGGTTGTGGGTTAATTTTGCTATGAAGAGTGCTCTTCGCTAGCCACATTCAAATCCGGCCGTTGAGTGATTGAAACCTTCTATGAATTGCAGAGTTTTGTTATTTCGGGTATCAACCCTTAATATTCAGTTCTTGCCTTGCTGAATTAAGTAAAATGCTAAACTCATTAACTGATTAAGATAATTGATTGACTGAGCTTGCTAAAGGAAAACAGGCTCGTTAAACAACAGCTATTTGGCCAAAACTGACGATTTCCCGATGAAATGTTTGTTTGTTTGTTTGTTTGTTTGCTTGCTTTTTTACTGTGAAAAGCCACTGTCACAGTTTTATAATTATACAGCTTTGAGCACCCTAGAGTTGACTGCAAACAAGCCTTAAAAATAGTTTTTCGATACGATGTCGATATCCGTTACCCATTGGTTCGTGAAAGCTACTGAAGGGTCAAGAATCTTCTTAAAATTAAAACAAAGTTTTCAGTCCTCGATACATTTTATATGCTTTCTAGCTTTCTGGTATCTTGTGGTTCATGATAGCTAAAGATAGTTCGATCTGGAAAGACTGACAGCCGCCATAAGACGGTTTGCAAAGTGGAAGTCTGTCATCATTTTTTTTGTTATAAGTAAATTTCGCGGTCACTTAATTTCGCGAATTTGCATGGAAAAGGAATATTTCGCGAGACTAAAATTTCGCGATTTTGAAGAATCGCTGTTTTTCAAGAGAGTGAAATTTCACAACTGAAATTTGTAAATGATGGCTGGCTCAGTTAAGCCGGATAAGTTCGCATTAAGCCATTAGTGTTTGTGATTTAAAGTTGCAATCTTTTATTCAACTAACGGAGAAAAACATTAACAGACAGCTGGCGTTATCAACCAAACATTGCAGAGTACTTTGATATACTGCGTATGTTTTTCAAATGTCTCAGGTTGTTCTTTTACTGAGATATGCCTTGACCCTGCCTTAGCATGTCGGCAAAAGATCTGCAGGGATAAAATTGTCTTTTCCTTCTCAGGTTCTGAAACATCCACCTTGTATGATCATCCTCTTGCGATGTTACGCTTTCACACACTATTTGTCAAGTGCCCATAAAGGATTCCTAGGCAGACTGCATGTTATGACTTCAGTACCGATAGCCTTAAATCGATCTCAGTTTTATCAGTGTTGTTCCCTGATTCCCTTTGTTTTTGAACTTTGACCGAATACCATGTTGCTTTATAAACATACCTTCATGAAGCGTTAAGCCTTAAGTTTTTATCCAGGTCACTACATTTCGCATCGTTAATTTTTGCGGTACCTTTTTCTCGCGGGCCTTTAATTTGGCGTTATTTTTTTAAACGGCGAAAATCGCAAAATTTAAGTCACGCGAAAATAAGTTAACAATCGGAAAAAAGAAAAATAGTGACTATCGATAAATGGCAAACTTTTCAGTCAGTTTATTTATGAAAGCAAACAGCTGAAATTTTACCCATGGAACCACTGCGGATCGTGACCAACCTCCAGTTTACTGTCGATTTATTTTTTCAGACTCTTTTTTAAAAAAGGGTCATGTTTTCTTACCTCGTGGTCTTTCTGGAACTTTTCGGTTTGCTGGCCTGTGTTCACTGGCTCTCCGGCTCCCGCTAATATCATCAGTAGTCACGAGGGGTCACTTTTGGTCGGCTGTGGAACTGTAAACAAATATACCTGGTGACATACCGGAAATCCCGCTGACACCTTCACGTATTGCATGTACTTTGAACGAGGAGGACTTTCCACATTTTCTTTGATCATCTTCTTTGTGGCAGGCAGACTTAACTGAACCCGAGGTAAGTTACACTTATATAAGGACGCCTGCTGAAGGTCCCTTTGCTAGTTACAACAGGGAGCAAGTCTTGTGATGGAGCTTTTGTGCAAAGAACTATACGAGATTCTAGAAACTGTATGTGTGCAACAGGCGACATCAGAAGATATCTTATAAGTACTTTTGATGCTCGAGCCGTCTGCCAAGGCCAAGGGTAAATTCGTCAGTATTTACGGATTGTATATCCCTCTAAAACATGTCCCTGTAACTCATAACTCTCATGATCAAGAATCATGTGAATTCAACTTGAAAAATTGCTTTACAACAAAACAATTACAACCGTTAACGACTCACATAACGCCATAATACCGCTTAAGCAATTTCTTTAGCTCCCGAAAACTGTATAGCATATAGTTTTCGGTAAATGGTTTTGATATTTTGGTTTTTACATTTTGTTTTGAAAGAATCTCGCAAACTTGGCTATTCTCACAGGAATCGTCAAGGCTCATGTACGTGTACAGAAATACTGCTAACGCACTGCGAGCATTCTAGCCAAAAATCTCAATCCATCACTTCGAGCTTTTTGTTGTTCTTATTTGAGTGCTTTTCGAACACCAGAAACTACTACCACATTTGCCCTTTGCTTGGTATAAAATTTTGCTAATCCTTGAACAGTTCCGTGTTCATTTTAAGAACAACTACTCCTGATTGTGCTTTTACGACATGCAATCGCTAAATGTTCGAGTATCATTAATGCATCAGTGGTCATAATCATGTCCAGAAAGATATTTTCAAAAAAGCTTACTTTATGCCTTATCAACTGACCTCACCACTTGTAAACTGAGGCATATTCAAAACCATTTCTGTACTCGGATAATATTTTTAAGGATTTTAAAGAGCAGCTAGCTCAGTGTTATATTAGCTTGCGACTAGTTAACGACCTAAACCTCTGGCCGTCTGCATCGCAGGCTATGCGGTGTACAACATTGCAGAGCCCTTTTTTCAAATTTTTGACTTGTCACATATAGCCCGTGTGGGCGCAAATTGTTCATGGTGGCGTGCGACCCCTGATACAGTATCAAACCTTAATAAATTTTTGGCATGGAATGTTTTGAACTTTGAATTTTGAGAAATAATTTTAAAACACCAATCATTGTTACTCTTCAAGACAAGTAAGATGAAAGGTAATTGTGTGGTTTGGCACCAAGTGAGCTTATCTTGTCCTACGCAGAATAATACCAGAAAAGTCAAAGCCAAAGGCTTAAGTTGCTTAGTAAGCATAATAATAGAGGATTCATATAAGAAAAATTCACAAAATTAAGCTGAACACACGCAAATACAACAGTAAATCAAGAAACTTCCTTAGATCGATTTCGGAATGCGTTTTTAGCCGACCAGCTTTACAAAATATTCGAAACACTGAACCATTGTTGTATGTACGCTTAATATTTCGAAACACTGGACTATTTTGTTGATTGTTTGCACAAACACATGTATTTTCACCTCCAATCCGTTTAACCTATTGATTTTCTTACTCTTTCATATCGCAATTAATTAAACTATTTAAGCTCAATGCCTGTTATACGACACATGTTTAAACGAGTTTTGTGAGTTAATTGTGGATAGCATGCAAGCAAAGTGATATTAGATCACGTGAGCGGGAATCGGTCCGTGGGAGTTAAAAATTGGAAGAAGAAGAGATATCCGCGAAAAAGAATTCATACTGACTGCCAAATCATGTTTACGTAGCACAAATCAACAACAGAGCCGACCTTGGCAGAGCTGTACAAGAGACTATTAATGAGTGTTATGTATCATGGAAAATTTGGTTTAGGCCAGCGCGAGAGTCAAAAGGCTTTTCCGGTTTCGCCATTTTGTGAATCTGACCTCACGTTCACGGCCTACGGCGCTCATTTGTTACATAACATTTGGTACCAACGGCGATTCTATATTTAGGTCGCCAAAGTTATTACTTATAATGTATGGTTTTTGTTGTTGCGCAATCATGATACCATTGGGAGACTGTACACAGGCTACATGTATCCAAGGTTATAAATCAGCTTATTTATGTGTTCTAGAGTTCCTTGTACGTGGTGTTAGGGAATGGCTAGGGAATTTATCGACCCTCTAAAAATGGTAGAAAATTGCTTTCTTTGATGAAATAAACTTGTCATACCTTAAGTGTGTTGTTTACTGTGTCCCCTGCTAATTTCTACGCCGTTCTGTGGCCGTTTGGTTGATTGCTTCGAGAAAATATCGCTCACCCTATCGATAAGTCACGTTTATTTCAACAAAGATAGCAATTTACCACCACTTTTAATTTTAGAGGTTCGATGAATCACCCATACATTTCAGTTTATTGAATTAATTGTCCCTACGTATTGGCTAACACCACGTACATAACGTCGACCGTACAAGGAACTCCATGAAACTAGAACTAATTTGATGTTTGGTTTGTAGTATAATAGTTTAACCGGGCCAAAATAAATGTTTGTTTAATAGACGGGCTGAAAACATGCACAACCTGGAGGAAATTTAGGGCAATCCTGCGCAACAGTTATTTATAATACAATCTAGGGTTAATAGCCTGCGTTGCAGCCGGTTTGTTTGTGTTCAAAGGGTGGTTTTAACCAACGGTTTAGACTGTCTGCGGCGCAG
>JAOBYE010339317.1:0-15060 GCA_025403585.1 Parazoanthus swiftii | reverse complement strand
ACGCTATCTGCGGGCTAGCAAAAATGTATAAAATTTAACTTAACTAATAAAGAATGATGATGATGATGATGATGATGATGATGGATATGATGGGTTGTTCTGCCAACAAACATGCGGGCATTTGCAAAAATTGATGCCAGCTGAGTCTCACCATAACCATTGCTCGTGCAAATTAGAAGTCTGTCACCCTTCTGTCTTCAGTAAGAACATTTGGCTAATCATGTAGATTTCTCTTAAAATGAATAAAAATCAAGTGAGAGCCAAATATAAAAGTGTTCTACTCGTTTGATTTTGGTAAGCTTAAGAACCGTCAAATATGTTTCCGGATTGACAACTATAATCCGGCGTTGCTGGTTGCCAATAAAACCGTGGAGGTAATGAAGAATCGTTATATTTAGCAGGGTTGCGTCAAATGGCCCGCGTCTCTTGGCCCGTTGAGTAATCCTCTCAACTGATTACCTATTTGTGATTACTATATCATCTGCCGACAAATGAAAGCTCTTGCGCCGATTTACAAATTCTAATCCTTTTTATTTTCTAATTTATAAAACAAGCAGCGTTTACACCTCCTATCAGATTATTGTAGTATATGTTAGAATATATATAAAGCAACTGAATTTCACCATTTGAAAGAGTGTAATTATATAACAATAGGTATTAAAAAGAACACTAAAGAAAATTAACCATAACTTCAGAAATCTTGATCCACACAGTATATTTTCATACATAATTGTAGATATCCTAAGCACGTATGATTAGTACAACCCGAATATAGAATTCTGTAATCCGCTAGTACGCGTTGATCCTTTTGTTGATTAGTATATCTATGTATAAGTTTCGTTGTTGTTGTTTTTACGTTTTTTTCCTTTTTAGGATGAGTAAAATTTTTGGTAACCGGTTTTCATGGTTTTTTGTCGCAGGATTCCACATGCTGTAGTGTTTTCAAAGTTATCTTGTTTCAAAGGGCCTATACATATAAAATAAGAAACACAAAAAATAAGAATAAAATAAACAAAACAAAACAATCTGCCGGTAGAAATGTTTTCTCAGTGGATTTGTGTCCTGACTCATGCAAAAGCCCAAGTTCAAACCACGTGCTCCGGAACACAACATCTCAGTCTGTGCTTTCCTTTTGGTCGATTTTGTTGCAGTACCCTCCCCCCTCCCAAGTTATAGTTAATTCAAATCTGATAAATGTTATGGCTGTTAAATAAATCTATCATTTGTCTATAGCTAGTTATTGCGTTAATAGTTAGGTGTACTTAACCTGATGTATTTTCAGATAAACTAAGAAGGATTTTACCTGCATTGGTTCGAAGGCTGTATGTTCGGGGGATGAGGAAGATGCATAGGGGGGAGTGCTGGAGAGGAGACGTCGGGAAGGGACTAGGATTGATTGATAAGATCTGGCTAGAAGTGGTTTCATTTGACCCGTGAAATTGAAGGTAGCAAACTCTAATAATTTCTAACCCTTTTTATGTTTCACTCAACTAAGTTACTGGGCGCAGAGTTAGTTACACAGATTGTTTCACGAGTTTAAAACTCAATCCGAATGGCTTTTTGAGGTTAGGAGTTGACCTTGTGTTCAGTTACAGAACGAGTTTTTTTTTTCTCTTTGGTTTTGCCGACCCCCAGCAAGTAAGCCTCATCTTGAGGGGTTGCTGTATTGATAGAATAGAGTACCAAAAGTCTTCAAATAGATCCATAGTTAGGTGTTCAGACTTATGAGGGGATTATTTTGATCTCTGTTTCTATATAAATAATGCTAACGTTAGTCAGTCGTAATCAGTTCTCTTTAACTCTAACTGCTGATGATAGCCGTGACAGTACAATTCCGAAGTATCGAGGAGCGAATGACACTGAGGTTAGCAGGAATTGAAGCCTACCTATATTCAGTGACATGGTATAACTTACTTGACAGAACAGTTCAGTAACCTTAAATGATATCTTAAGTTTTCTTTATACCACACCACCCGTCTATCTATACATGTAGTATATTGAGTACATTCGATAATCCACCCGGTATAACTTGTTTTCCTTGGTGATTTTATTCGAATTTTTACAGCAAATTTTGTTTGTAGATCACAGCACGTTATTAATGATACATAGAAGTACAGTTTTGCATTTGCTGAATTCTATAGTACAATTGCACGTTTTTGTTTGGTCTGTTAAGTTCAAATATAAATTATATATTAACATTAATGTGTATACTATATGTGTGTACAATATATTTAGATACCCATACCCAAATGTGGATACACAAATATATACATATATTTATATGAAAAAATGGAATCACTCTTCATTTCACTAAACATAAATCAATGACTTGCCATTTCCACTTGAATGACAAGCCGTTTTTGCTTAAATTTTCACCTTCCTTTTCTATTCTTAATTGATACTTTAGATTTGCGATGAAAGCAAAGAAAGACAATACTTCTCCTTTTACATTTGTAAACATAATAATTTAGACTGAGAACTAACCAGTTTAACGATAGAGTTTTTTTGTCAGTTTTTAATACACTGTATAAACTTCGGCGCTTGACTGCAAATTTATTATCCCAAACGCCGGTTTAAAGAAGCTACTAAGAGTTGTCAAAGGCTGTCAGTTCTTTGGTGTATATGACACAAAATAGTGTTGTAGCTCGTCTATCACTTCACAGTGCTCGTAAAGATTTGTATCGATTCTTTTAACTGTGTTCAGAAAACTATTGGTAGGGAAATAACCATGATTTATCTTAGATTGAAAATATTGTAACGTGGTGCTTTTTGTTAATATTTTGATCGGGATGCTATATACCAAAGAACAATCAATTCTTTCATAATTTTTCTGCTGTCGGCGTGCTTTTATTATCTCGTAGAGTGTTAGCTTATCAGTTCTTATATCCATGCCTCAAATTTTCGGTATACATTTAAAGCTTTCGGTTTGATCTCCATTTCTTCCGTTTGGACAGTCCATATCCTCTCGAGCTCCATTGCCGTGGAATGGCACAGTGAGCGTACAATATTTTCGCTACTCGTTGTATACTTCTTTTAACTTCTCGCTCTTGTTTCATTTCTAATCTTCTTTTCTTACGCGTCAAACAAAAAGAAAGCAAATGAAATAACAAATTAACTATCCCAATTTGACACACAGGAAAAAAGCAGTTCTCTTAAGGTGACTGAACACAGATAGGAGATGTTCGAGTAGACCACTTTACGTTTCGGTGCCAGTTTGGTACAGTTAAAAGAGAGTCAATTTCTTTGAGATTCGATCCGTTTCTACTGCAACCCAACATTTCGAATACAACGAATGAAATTCACGTTTTTCGTTTTTGCAAAAACCGCTCATTAGATTTTTGTTTAAAAAATGAGACGTTTTTACATGATTTCGACAAACAGATGAGGTTCACTGAAGTCACATTGCCAATCTCCCCGTCAGAGTTTGATTGCTTTGCTTTTGGTGACTGAGTCGCGATCTCGACTTAAGTCATGCAAACATTGATCGATTTCTATTGATCAGATCCTAAGTTTTAATACTTTGCAGTAGTTATATCTTAGTGGCTTTGAAAGTTTGCGTTGTCATGAAAGCAATCAAAATCTTACGAAAACACAACGATCGAAACTTTTGTTATTATCTCTGCAAATTCTCTTGCCAAGTTTGGATTCACAGCTGCTACCTACCGAAATAACGCCCCTCCATTTGATATATACGCAGAAACATGTCCATTCAGAAAACGTAATTCACAGCTGGTTTATGTCTTTGACAAAAGTAGCGTACAACATGATAGTATGACATCTTGAATTTAAATTATGGTGAACATAGTAGTTTTCTTTGGGTCTAGTTTTGTATTTCGCTCTCCTGCTGATTATGTGAGTGGATACCACTGTTCACTGGGAGATACGTCAGGATATTATTAAGGAATTTGTTTAAGGTTTAGCTATAAAAACCGTCGATCAGGATCCGGTGTACATTATACTCTGAATAGTAAAACTGAAAAGGAAGTTTATCACTTATGTTTAAAAGTATGTTAAGTATGCACCAAATAGCTGAAAGCTGAAGTAATACAGTTAAAATATAAATAGGTTTGATCATTTTTATATAATATCATAATATGAGGACTGAAGTTCGTGGCTTCCGATCAGTGGAGGAATTGAATCCTTTTTGATGTACAATTTAACATTATTAACGTTGTCCCACCCGTGGTAAGAAGTAGCGGCAGCAGTAATAAAACTGACTTTGTAAAGCGCGGTTGAAGCAGGGTTCAAATGACCACAAGATCAAGAGTCGATGAGAGTTGATGGATTTAATCCAAACTCTCGCTGTTGTTTGACCACCAACTCAGCCCCATAAACTTTCACCGACTTTCGAGCGCTCTCGTCAAACTTGAGCACGTTTAGCATTTCGGTGAGAGCTGATGAGAGTTTCACACGTTGGTTGAGCGACTCTTGTCAGTTCTTATAGACTCTCGTCCTCGTTTGACATGAGAGTTCAACAAAACTGTCGCACAAATCTGGTCTTTCAACTTTAATACAATTCTCATCCTCGTTTGACCGCGTGCATGAAAGTTGAAGAAAACCCTCATCCAAATCTCATACCACTCTCAATATGTTTGACCCGGGCTTTACACAGTATATATCCGTTTTCAAAATGTTTATTGTAGACTAACATTTGAAGACATAGCCTACAAAGACTGCAAAGGAACCTGAGTTTTCATCAAAATAGTACAAATAAACTATGGAAAGGATAGAACTAACCGGATAAATTCTTTTAAATGTTGGGACTCACGTATCTTTGGCAGACGGCCTTGTTAGATTCATCAAGCCGGCGGTATTGTCATAATGCCGGATATACAAATTACAAGTAATCACGTACTTTATATTTTTCTCTTCTTAAGATAAAGAAAATTTTACTATTTTCTACAAATGTTCAGTTTTCAAGAAAAAAGAATTTAATTACAATATATTTTAGATTGTTTCTATTTGTATATATTTAATTCCCATATATTCACACAGACTACAGATATATGTTTTAATGCCAGCGAATAGAGAACGTCTTTTGCTCAATATTTTAAAACAAAGACTATATTATTCTTATTCATTTAATATTTAAAAAGATGCTTGCATATGTTGTCAAGACTATGAAAGCATTTTAAAGTTTTGATTTTAATGCCATCAGCAAAAGTTTGTAGAGATTTTTTCTTTATCATTGCATAGCATTACATTACATTACATTACATTGCATTGCCTTGCGTATAACGTATTGAAGAACAATCAAAATCAACAAAGGGCAAGTCAAATGTGCAGTGCCAGAGGTTTTGATGAATGAAACGGTTTAGGAAGCAAACCGAACTAAATTTCATAGGGATGAAACTAAAGACGAGGTATTTCTAACTTAAATGTTTCCTTTCCTCTTTAGACTTAAGCCAATTACACGTTAATTTGCTGTAATCTACGTTTACACAAACTAGAAAAACTTGAAACCTTCAGTAGTTAAAACCAACAAATTTTTTACGGTGACGTGAATTGGTTTGGCGTCGTGAAGTGGACTGGAGCAATAAAACTGTTTTTTCGTTTGACAGTGTTCGATAACTCTTTGGGATCTCTGACAGATTCGACAAGCTCGACCTAGCATTTCAGGTAATCTTGTGGTCGATTGAAGGTTTAGCATTTTAAAAACCACAAGGGCGGTCAGAAATAAATATTTTTCAATTGATTGAGGGTACATTTTACATCTCCCACGCGGGCTTTTTCAGCTTCAAGTCAAAACTTCCCCAGCTCCAGCTAGCAATAATTGAAGGAAAACTGGCTGAATACAATGATCAAAAAGAATAACTTGGGGCTTTGACGGTGGGATCGCAGCAGGAAAAAAACTTAATTACGTCTTCGAAACTTCCTGGGAGAGAAGGATTTACGAAACACAGACATGCCAGTAATTAACTTTTTTCAGTTGGAGTTATTTTGGATAGCAATAAGCTTGCAATAACAACATCCCAGGTTTGTAGCACAGATTTCTTAGGACCTCATCAAAAGAAGTTTATTGGAGCGTTTGTCTAGTTTGAATGTGATAAAAAAGAGTTTGTTTGGCGCTAATCATCACAAGTACATACAAGGCTTATAGCGAATAAGCGAATATAGCAAATTGTGGCGTAATGGTCTTTAGATCAAAACTTGACCAAAATTGTTCCATGCAGGCTAAGACGGTTCTGGCTTGTTGAAAAAGAATAGAAATGTTTTAGTTAGATTCTTATATGAAGTGACTTTGACAGCTTGAGTTCAGCGTAATCAGGGCATCCATCAAAAACGTCTAACAAAAACATTTCAGTGCGCAATAGTGTGTGTGTGACCTGTCCACTGTAGATGATTTGCTGTTTAATAGTTTTCAAAAGATAGGCTGTTGTTTATTGGTCATCAAATGAAGTGATTTGACTTTCACTCATTAGAGCACAAGCTTTAGTTTCTCACCATTGACCCAGGAATTCACGATTATGTGTGAAGCTCACGAGTATTATTACAAGAGCTTTTTACTTTTTGTTTCCGCAGATGGCGCACCTTCAGTACTTACTCTTCGCGTTCACCCTGTGCATAGCTCCAGTTGCCATCGCAGCTCAAGGGAAACAGCTTTCGGGTCCACAAAAGAGGCTGCAGAAGGGGAAGCCTCAATTCCCTTCGTGTAACAGACGGCTCTGCTGGTCAAAAATCGCCAGATGCAATCTTCTTGGAAGTTGCTATTGCACGCACTACGATCGACAAAATCCAGGCAACTGTCAGTGCTGCAATAAATGCGAGAAATGCATGCGAAACATGTGGAATTATTGCTGTGACTGTCTTAAGATATGTCCTCCGCTTAATCCAACTGTGTCGAGTAACACGTATATGAGTACGGCTGGCGACCTCAAGGAATCCATCCCGTCTCTATTTGAAGCACTCAGTTACGGCTCGAATCTTCCCTTCGAGTTTACCAGTCACAAATCATCTAAAAAGGAACACGCCGGAGCGAATGGTGAGTTAACACACTTTCTCCTTAATATACTTCTACATCTCTGTAGATCTATGCATATTTTAAAGCACATTCAGTCCCATTTATCCCATTTAGATATTTGCACTGTCAGTACAATAGGATTCAGTCGGTTAATACCGAGCCTCGCTTGTCTCAGCTCAAAAATCCGTTTTAGTAACTGAACTCTGAGGATCAAGCCAAAAAGCTCGTTGTAGAAGCCACATTTTTTATGGAGAGTTAAGCGCAAATTGTTCTCAAATTATTACTTATTTTAATGTAGTAACAGTAACAAAATGCGCCCTCTCGTTTGTTTAAATCCGATTTGTATCAATTGACAATTCTGTAACTGAAATTGGCTTCGGCATTACTGCAATTACATTCTGACCCTCCGCTAAATAGCTTTTAGTTCAGACTTTTTCTTTGCTCGCCCAAGAAAAGAATTTGAAACTCAAACTATCCACTCGATAGAGAAAAAGTTCAAAGAAAAATATCCTGTCGTGTAATAATACTACTGCTAATTTAGTCCGGAAGTTCCTCATTGCATCTGAAAACTTACAGCTTCAATCTGTTCCAAGCTTGTTTCCTATTTAGGAAATTCGAGCTTCGCGATGGGTGTATTACAGATATGAAGGTTGTTGTTTATCACAAAGTTCGCAAAGCATTTGCCTTGTTCAGCTAAGGCTTCGTTCGTATACACCTTAAGCGTGAAATACACAAGTTCATTATCAACAGACTAAAAGAATAATCTATCCATAAGGTACTTATGTCAGTGTGAACAAACTAAAGCGGATACTTTAAAGTTCTGCATCAGATAGAAAAAGCAAGACTTAATGTGAGGTCGTAAGAAACACTCGCTCCAATAAGGTTTTTGCATTTTGAGAGCAAGGGAGAAGTCCCTCGGAGGTTTGTGCGGCTTTTCGTGCAAACCTGATTTTGATCATTCGGTTACTGAGGATATGTTGCCCCAAGCTCCGGCTTGAGGCAGTCCGTGTCGAAAGATATTCGATTGGATAATAGTCTGTACTCTCGCATGATTTTTTCTATCGTGTAGCAAAACCTTTCAAGTTCAGCGATTTCACCCAGTTATATTCAGTTTAGTAAGCTTGCCATGAGACTGTAGCAGATTGTCTTAGTAGGCGTTCAACTTTTGCGCTAGCTCGCGCTCCGTGTGACTTAATTGGCGCTATGACCAGTAAAAAACCACAGTATGCGCATTTGGTGGTGTGCATTTTGACTGAGTAAAAACAAAGCACGGTACAGCTTAAATGGCTCAAAGTATACAATCCGCGTAGGATAACAATTCGCATGGTAAAACACAACATTTTCCGGCTTTATTGAGGTCCGAAGATGTGCATGTCTCGGCATGTCCAAAAAGCAAGCTTTTTTCGGTAAATATGAGTTAAGTTTACAATACTGTTGTTTCATAACAATTGTCATTACAAACTTGAATTTAGGATACACCAAGGCTGCGTAAACTTATACTGAACTTCAACGTGTAATTCAGTGAGGCAATTCCTCTCTTTCTAAAGCTATGATTTGAAACAATTTTCCCACATAAGGTTGGTCTTTGCCAAAAATAACAGTAGAACACAGAATACAAAGCTCAAAAGTTAAAAATACTTGAATGCCTTACGTTAAAGAAATACTTTTCGGGCGCATACCGAAAATGAAAGAAACGTAAGCAAATGTTCTATTATACAAGATGGACCTTTGGGTAGAGGTCGTCTGGGAAATGATAAGTAACTGTCATTCGCCATTTGGACTACAAAACGTTAGCCATGTCATCGATGCAGGGGCCGCCACCGTTAAGCTGGTTAATTTAGTAGGAAAATCGAAACATCAGTTTGAGTCACGTCATGGAAGATAAATAAAGTTGACACGTTTGGTACATAAGGAAATGAAAACTGCAACAAGGCCAAGGGTATTTGATAAAGACGTTTTCATTTCTGCCATTTCGAAGAAGAAGTAAGGTTACTTTTTATCATTTCTCGTAATAATTTCCATTGGATTATATACTCGACAAATATTTTGGGCATGCGATACTTGGGCTGGTGGCCACGGACTTAAAACTCTTGTGGAAAGAATCTGTGCTTCTACGAAATTCTCCCCGTTGGGCATAGTGAAAAGCTAAGAGTATAGGATTAGTGATAATCTGTTTCAAGTGGGTAAACGATTTATGTATCAATCACTTCGTTGTTGACCACAGTTGATCTGAACCACATCAGTGTACATATTGAGCTTTTAAACTACGCTACTTCAACGTTTCCTTTTGCTTAAAGACTCTTAACACCTCAGTTTTAAAAAAATCGTACGAGGGCAAAAATAGTTTACTTTTTGAATTCCACTGCTATTATAATCTGCTACTCAAAAGTTCCTGATTTTATAGCCTCAGCTGTTTTAATAACCTTTTATCCAGTCTCCAGGACTTTCCCTACCCACTTGAGTGGTCATAACGTTAAACATCCGCATTTTGTTTTCAAAGATAACGTCACACGTATTCAGTTCCTGAGTAAAAGGTGCTTTCATCACTCAACCGATTGATTGGTTAAGTAAACATACTGAAAAAAAAACACATTGAAATTTCAGCACCGAGGAAGATAAAAAGGTTTTTTCGTTAATAATAAAGCAAGACTTCAGTTTCGTGACTTGCATAAATAAAATGTATAATTCCAAGATGCGGGTTCTTTTGATTTGTTACACCGATCTTAAGCTACTGCCAAATTCAAGTATTACTTTGCATATGGTATGCCAGGTCATGTTTTGCACACTTTGGAGAGGATCTTCGAAAGGAGACGGCTTATTTATAAATTCCAAAACCAGGTTCTAACATAACCTCTGCTGTGATGTTTTTTTTTAATAAACAAAAAAAAACTCTGACGAAAATTACCAGAATTAAACTGAGAAAAACAGTTGCAGGCACCTTGGCATTGTGTCGTGTTGTGTAAGGACCAGACAGGAAAATACTTGGCCCGGCGGAGTTTATGGCGTAAAATTGAGATCGAACGGTGCACGCGGAGTCATAATTAGAAAACCAAATACTTTCCCTTTGGCCCCACTTGACCAAAAATACGCGCTAGGTGATTTTACACAAAACGAATTTTTAAGAATGTTGCATAAAAAGTGTACATCGTGTAGCAGCGTGCGGAAGACGGCATTTTTTTTAGCGCATCATTTCTAAAGGCAACATTTTGTGATTGAAGATTGTTCAAAAACATTTAGCGTGCTGCTGCAGTGACAATTGCGTTAAAAATCATACTGCGAACCATGTTAAAAACGAAACCGGCTTTTTGCACAACAGTGTAACATCACTTTTATGACGTATATAAGAGTTTTAGCATATGACCGGTTTTGTAGAACGAAAACTACCCTCTTCTGATTTGACAAAAAAAGAAAGAAATTCGATCGTACCAACTCGCTCACAAAAGTGTGCCCCCCCCCATCCCCACATAAATTCCTCGGTCTCAAAAGGGGTGACCACGACATACAGTCAGTTTAATCTCACTGTTTTTTACGATGCGGACCTCTCAGTCGGTAAATAACGTGTATTTATTGTTCACACAATCATTACTGAGCAGCTTGTGCAAAAGACTACAATCTCACAAGTCTATGTTTTATAGTATGTTTGTCAAATGACTGACGTGTAGATTCTTATTTACTACCTCAGTGACAAGTTCGGTGGTTACACAATCGACCCCGGTCAGGTGCAAGGTCGGATTCTTTCACGACTGCACGACCCTGGAAATGTGCCAAGACGCATGTAAGGACCTGGGTTCTTCTCGATATCGCTGGTTCCATAACGGATGCTGCGAGTGTATTGGGGGCCGGTGTACGGACTACGGGAAAACAAAACCACGGTGCAAGAACTGTTCCAAGTAGCTACTGGAACGACGATTGGACATTCAGAAAAAAGTTCAGATTATCGGCAGAAACTATTATACAGGAACAGTGCTGGCTGCAAGTTGGTTTGTCTGATTGCGTAATTTTTATCTCATGTCATAACGTAAAACAAACAGATAAGGAAAAACTTACATATGATATGTTTCTAGTGGCTTCCGACATGTAACCTTTGTCAGGGGCGTTCCTGGGTATTCTTTAGTTTTAAGCCCGCCACCGGAATACCGAATAATGCTGATATACGGTTACCAATTTACTCCGGTACACTAAAACCCGAGTTTTACGGGCCGCTAAGCGACTTTAGTTGGTCCTTTACGCTACAATCGCGTAAATGTTGTGTTTCCCTACTTCAATGACACTCTCGATAAACATTTTTGGATTATGAAAACATGCAGAAAAACAGGAAGGCCAGTTTTTTTTAATTTGACCGTTGGAAAAAAATCCTCCGAAAATCTTTTAAGCCCGTGTTTAACTGGCTTACGGTCAGTTACGCCCCTGGTTCAGTGTCGTTGATCGTTTATCAAGTTTATAGCTTCAATTCTATTTATCAAGTTTTATTTTCAGTTTTATTTTTATTTACTCTAATATTTTGCATTTAATGTAGTGTTAGTGTAAAGTGCATGGTTTGTCCCTTAGAAGTTCACGAATTAGAAACATTAGTTTTATCCTGTAATCAGTTCGAAGGATTATTTCGAAAACTACGCGCCATTAAAAATACGTCAGTTTCAATAAAGCAAGATTGTGCTCCCAGACGAGGCACTTATGTTACGTCTACTGCTGGTTACTGAGAGCAGTCCCGTGCAACTGTTTATTCACTAGTGTAAAAAAGTGTAAATCATTGCTGTAATAAAGAAGAATTAAATTCAACCCCGAAAAGGATGCTCAGGTTTGACTTAAGGTGTCTCCCACCTGTTTTCCATTTTGCTGTGCCACTCAACTTTATGAAAGGCTATTTCAAACATCGTGATGGATTCGTACCAGTTATTGTTAGCTGGTGTTACAACAACGTTTTAGTTTATCAATCCTTGTACTGTCACCGAAAATTCTGTTTCCATGGCAATTTGTTAGGGCCTCACACACACCCTATTTTTATCATTTGATTGCACTTTACACAAAAATTAGTCAGTGAATTTCCTTTTTTAGTTCATCAAAGTTGTTTGCGCATCAAAACGCACGTTTGAAGAAATTTTGAAAAATTTCTGTCGAGAAGTTTTGGCGCCACCTTAATTTTTTTTAAATATAAGGGTGGCGCCAAAACTTCTTGACAGAATTCTTTGAAAATTTCCTTAAGTGTGCTCTTTGATGTGCAAAAATTTTGATGAAATGAAAAAAGGAAGTTCACCAACTAATTTTTGTGTAAAACGCAATCTAATGCTAAAAATAAGGTATTTCGACGCCTTATCAAGTTGCCATGGTAACACAAGTTTCCGTGGGAGAGCAAGAGTTAGTAAGGTTAAAGGTTACAGTAACACCAGCTATCAACGGGTAGGTATAATCTACCTTTACAAATGGGTATAAACCTTTCATAAAGTTCAGTGGCATTGAAAACTGTAAAACTGGTTCGAGCCACCTTAAGATTTAAGTGAGCGTAAACAAAATATTCAACTTTTCAATAGTTCAATGCAGTAAAGCGCAACAAAAATTAAAACCTAAATAGCCAAGGCATAATGTATGGGAGCCAAATGATCCAATGAAATCGGATGATGATCTGACATGTTTGACTTTTCACCAAGTGAAAGGAAACCGCCGCAGCAAGAGCCCCACTGACTCCCAGTGCTGAAACTGTCCAGTTTTGTTCTTTGCTCTTCTTTTTTCCCTGTTATTTCCCGTATGCTTTTTCTTTTTCCTTCCTTAACACTTCAAACACACATTTATTTATTCGCTGTCCAAAAAGAACTGTCTTTATAGACTTTTTTTTTCCTTCTTTCTTTCTTAAACTTCAAACACATATATTTATTCGCTCTCCAAAAAGAAGTCTTTTAGAGACTTTTTTTCTTTCTTCATTTCTTAAAACTTCAAACACACACATAATTATATTTATTCGTTCTCCAAAACGAACTGTCTTTTTAGAGTCTTTAATTTTCTTTTCTTTTTCTTTCTTCCTTCCTTAAAACTTCTAGCACATATATATTTATTTGCCCTCCAAAAAAAACTATCTTCTTAGAGTTTTTTCAAGTTGTTTAGTCTACGGTACTTAACGCCGCAATTTTCGAACTCGATTGCAAAATTTGTTTTTACTAAGATATTGCGAAATAAATACAAAATACCTCAGTATTACTATTTCATAAATGGAACAGAAACAGGGCAAACAAAATGTAAGCAAATCCTATTTTGGCGCTTTTGTTTGTTCTGGTGGTCAAATCAGACCAGCCGCCTCGTGCTGATGTCTTTTGTTTTAGGCCGAGTTTTAATATAGCAAAATTGGTCTATTGAATCTCAATTAATTACAATGTAGCGAATTTCAAACTTCTGCTCATCCTGGTGGCCTACGTCGTACGCGGCCGGGGGGGGGGCTTAAGGGAGGAGCCAGCAGAACTCGGGCCCTCTTTTTGTCGGCAACTTTTGAAACATTTCCCCCCCTAAAAACACTGAAAAAAACATGTTTTGGAGCACAAATGCCATTTTTATCCCCCTTCCATAATTGCGGGTTCGCCGCTTGCACGAACCCGCTTTTCGAAATTCCAGGTACGTTCGTCCTAACCCATCATAAATAACTGCAAAAAGGGTTAAAACAAAATGTCACAGCAACCTTGATGGAAACTACAACATGCCAGCAAGGTGAGAGGAATCTTTTCTGAGGTTCAGGCGGGGTTCCTGCTAAAGGCGTTTTTGGCCTCTGGAAAGCCACGGATACCACAACGAGATCTCGTTTTGGCATTTGAAGACCACTCACCTTCCTCTTTCTCTCAAAATTTTCTCAAAATCAGGAAAATATGTCATTAAGTAATTCTAACTCTACATGCAACCCTTGCATCACCCATAACCGGAAGAGTAAATTATATCAATTTTTCAACCAGAAAGAACAAAATTTTTATTGCGAAGGCACATTTTTTCAGCTTCAACGGCACTTACAAACACCAGGCATATTAATTTAATTAAAATACAATAATATATTAAATACAATGCAGCTTGAACCTTAAATAATACCTCATTACATTGCAGCAACAACGCCTTATCTAAAATAAATATTTTATAAGATAATTGCCTTTTAATATATTAATTAAAGCAGTAAAAGATAAATATCTCGCAGAAACGAGCATTAACTTTACCAGTAATTATAAAGCAGCTTTACCAAACTACAGTAACATTTATAGAAACGGAGTATAAAAAATTTAGACCTTTGAATCAATGAATCGATACCCAAAAATTTCTTTGATACAAACGTTTTACACAAACTAACAAGTCTTGTGGGAAAACATTCTACCAGCAAATAAATCATAGTAAAAGTAAATACATCGATTACGTAAACGTAGAACAAGTGCACAACGTTAACTTCTTCCTCAACAACAAGTCTCCCCCTCGAGGGAAAACACACAAGTGTGTGCAGGGAGGCTAGATACTAACACGATGAATAAAAACAATTTCTATACACGAGAAACTATCAGAATAAGTTGGATAAGTTTAAAACTTTCATTTAAACTTCATGGCCCGGTTGTTCGAAAGTGGGTTAGCGCTAACCCAAGGTTAGAACCTTAACCCGCGATTGGGTTTACCTCCTTAAAGATTGATTTGGGCTGTCACTTCGGGTTACGTAATAAGGTTTCCTTGAAGCGTTCTTCAATACTACTTTGGAAAGACCGGACGTGTTTCTAGATGAAGGAATTTTGTTTAAAGTTTCGCCTAACACTGGGTTAAACTTAACCATCTTTCGAACAACCGGACCCGGGTTACAGTACCTGTCTAGTAACATATATAATCTAAACATTACAAATAGTTTCACATTTGTTTTTAGATTATATAAATAGTTTAATGTACAATAATTAGCTTGATAGACTTTCAAATACATCTTTAACGAAGTACCCAGCACGTCCTTTGTATGCATCTTTAACTCATGCGATTGAGAATGTCAATACATGTAAAGTCTCGTTTCTAAGGGACCGTTCGTTATTATAACCCATTTTCAGGAAAGGGGTATCGTGTAATGGCCCCAGCTGAGGTCTGGACTTGGCGTCGGCCTTAATTTTCAG
>JAOBYE010339206.1:0-11919 GCA_025403585.1 Parazoanthus swiftii | reverse complement strand
CGCGTGACATTAAACAAATTCTTCTCGTTTTATTCTTTTGACTGAAACAACACCAGGAAGTCAGCCTTGGAACTTTGGAATGACCTGTTTTCCATAATATGCTGATGAAAACATCTTGTTACATTTTGATCTTTATAATCAGCGAAATGGTAGCACTTCCGTTAGCATTGCTAACTTCTATTTCAGCAAGCATTATTCTCATATTCCGTCTCTTCGAGTATTTAGATTAATTAATAGCGGTCTGACTTGACTCGTTTGTACCATTTTCTGACTGCCAGTATCTTTTTTCTGTATATTTTGGCCTCAATTAATTATATAACTGATTACACATTGTAAGCGAAAGATACGTTCTGGAAAACTTCAGCGGAAACGTGTTGCTGTTCGTGTTTGTCGCAGCTAGCCGTTAATTATTGCTGTTGCTTTCATTATAGTGCATGGTCGTTGCATTTGTTTGTAGCTATTGCTGCTCTTGGTGGTCACTGCTTTTAACGTTATTGTTATTGTTTTGGGTGATTGTGCAGTTCATCGCTGTCACTGTCGTCATTGTTATCTTTCTTCTTGTTGTCTACATTGTTACCGCTGTAGCTGTCATTTTCCTTCAGTCCCCTTGTCATTGTTGTTGTATTGTATTTATTTGTAGTGTGTTCCTTTGGGGCAAAAGCAACGGACATGTTTTGTTAATCTCGCTTCTTGAAGCCATGTTACACAAGTTTTTTCCAACAACTTGCTGTGCAACGCCTTCGACAGTATAGCATTGCGGGTTGCGGCAATTAAACGTGTTGCTCACTGCAACTAATTTCTCAATGCTGCCAAAGTAAAAACTATTAACATCTTCCTGAACTTGCTCCACAGTTTCTTTTGTTCTGTAGCAATTTGCAGAGAGACGTGTTACAAGTGCAGTTTATTCTTTAACTTGCTTCGCTATGGCGTTTCGTTGCAAGTTGCGAAAAAAAGCCTCGTGTAGTAGGGACTTTGGATAACGCCATTTATTGTATGGCTGACTGATTTCGCGTGCTTCGATTGGTCAATTTCAGGTCCGTAAGTAGCCGTACGGTACGGACCTCTAGTTCTGGAGCGGCTGTCTTTACAGCCTCACTTAGTTCAAATACTCAACAAAGCCATATAATAAACATCTTATTAGCCTCGTTTGCTCGGTCCATACGGCAAGTTATGGACCCTCGTTTTTTCCTTCCTTGTTTTCATGGCCCAAGCGCGGCCATCAAAGGAAGGAAAAAACTCGGTCCATAACTTGCCGTACGGACCTCGCACTCGGCTAATAAGAGGTACTTATGCAAGCCAGCGCATTCTTTAATAAACACTCATTTACAAACAAGTGAACCTCCCCAAAACCTTTCCACAATTTTTATTGCACAAAATAATACACTATTTTTATTCTAGGGAAAAACGTCTCAAACCAAAACGCTTAGTGGCGATCTCGACTAACTAACTGTTGAACAAATATGACATTTTTTGTCACTTAACCGGTTTATCAAACAGATAACAATAAATAAATTTTTTCATTATAATTGGGAACAGTCATTTTTTCAACCTAGCGATGTTTTTTTCTGTTTTATACAGAATGCAAAATAGTTAAACGCCCCGTGACTGGTTCTTCGGGGGAAAATGGAAAAAGCCAAACAACCCCTCCCCCCACCGCTGTTTATTCCCGTTGCGAACGACCACAACCAACAAGAAGACTGGGTTCCACTGTGTTAACTCCGACGCACCGTTTGCTGAAGCCGTCAGGAACAAAATGAAGAGAGGAAACTACCAGACGATTCTCCAAGCTGTGGACGGCAAGAAAGTTAACATGCGTGAAGACACAGAACTTTGTGTTGACTGCAATTAAGGGCTGCTTTTTTTTGGTTTTCTTAGCTGACCGCACACGCATGTACTCTGATATTTGATCCTTAGTTCTGGGGAAGAGATCACAACTTTTAATTTCTGAAGGGACTCGACAATCGGGTGGGGATGGCGATTGGGGCTCAGATTCGGCTAGGGGCGACGAACCCACCGCCTCCAATGGAGAATTTTGATATTTTGTCACCTCTAATATCTGCTAAACAGCAACAGGGAAACGTAGCAAAAATGTATTTCCTGCTTGCTCTTGTAAAGCTCATAGACCACTTTCATAATACGCCCCAGTGGCTATGAACAAAAACTTCGAGTCGAGGCCAGTAAGGTCAAAATACAGCAAATGTATGAGAACTTGGAACTTGACCTCGTCTTGAAGTTATTGTTTATGGTCACTAGAGCAAATTGTGAAAGTAGTGTATTTGGTGCCATAAAACTTCAAGTGTGCGCAGTTTGCTCTAACACTTTTCGAAGCAAAGTTGTCTTAATATGGGGATAGGAGATGGTTTGCGCGACCTACTACCTAAATTAGTAGATATCCGGTCCTTGACCCCTTCCCCGAGGACGAACCACTTGATATTGTGGGGGTGGGGTGGGGGTGACTAACACAACCCACTACATAAACTTTTAAATATCGAGTCCTTAATGAGATTAAGAGTTCTGACCTCTTCCTTTATAGAAAAAAGAAGATAATCATTGTCGATCTTAGAATAGGTGAGTGGTAGGTTCAGCATTTTGGGGAGCATTGTGCGAGTTAAATGACACTTAATTTTGACAAGACGCTTTGACCGAGTGACCGAGAGTAGCAATTTAATGATAGCTATATTATTTTATACCTTTTACTTTAACGTTTATTAAACACACTTAAAACGTTTAATGTAGTGTTGGCTACGGCAGTGTCTGTTAAAGAACAAAGGAAAGTGCAAATACGGCTTAAAGAGCAAAATGAATTCACTGGGTAGATTGTAATTGCATTTTTTGCAGTAAGAAATTTGAATGATTGATTTTGAGGTCGACATTGACCAGTTGAATCACTAGGATTAATAACAAATATTAACTGAATCCCGTTTTTCTAATGCAAGTTTTTGTTAGATCCATTCCCTTGTGGGGGCTAAATGTCATTACTCGGTCGAAATTTGGCTCATTAGTTCATAATAAACATGCATCACTTTTAGTTTGCACAAGCACAACCAAGCTCGCGCGTCCGTCCCAAGTTTGCTCGCTCCTTTTATATCCGAGCTGAAACTCACTCCTGCAAATCGGGCCAGCCCGTTCAACCGGGCTCATGTTATCAGCCCACAACACTATTAATCTCTCATAAAACAATACACAGCAAACACATTTTAGAGAACCTGAAAATTCCGTTTTCACGTAGAGAACATGAAACTTCACGTTTGAAAGAATAGACCAGTTTCGATTTCCCAGTTACCGCTGACTACAATGACCACAGACTCATTTCTGTAGGGTTAGCCTCGACTTGGTCTTGAATATAAGCCACTTTCTCAATCATGCGCAGAGCAAAGTAACGGTTTTGCTGGTGGTCACAACCCCTGATTACATCATTCTGTGACATATTTTAGGTTTTATCTTTTACCTTCTTTCGAAAACAATCGATCTTGCTTCTTTCTTAACACCATTTGCATGTTTTCCAATACATGTAGCCCGCCAACTGAAGTGCTAAAGCTGCTCTGCGCATGGTTGAGAAAGTGGCTTATACATAAATGCCCATGTAGATATAAGTTATTCACAGTTCTTGTACTGTTGGAGGCTCGGACTTCTAATCGTTCTCGCTGGAATTTATGTATATTCAAGACCAAGTCGAGGCTAACCCTACAGAAATGAGTCTGTGGCCATTGTAGTCAGCGGTAACTGGGAATACGAAACTTCTCAGTCGTAACCTTGTGTGTGCAAGGTTGGCACAGTTGGTAAGATCTCTGACTGCCAACCAGAAGGTCCCGGGTTCAATCCCCGGCCTGGTCGAGGGTTGAACTTTGGGCAACCTTCTTTCGCCACACCGTCCGTGAACAGGGACGTGAAGCCGTTGGTCTAGTCTCTCGACGTTCTGACGGGGGACTTAAAAGAACCCACACACTTGTCGATAAGAGTACTGAGTAGGCCAATGCTGGTATATGGACTGTCTCCTCTTTCCCTACAAAGGGCCTGCTGTAATTGGGGAAACCTGTAGCAGTGTCCCTCTCCCTTCGGGGAAAAGGTTAAATAAAAAAAAAATAAATAAATAAATAGATTGGGTATTTATTAAATTGAAGAGTCAGGGGCTCGATCAACTGTAAACTCGGGTTGGTATTTTCGGAGAGCACACGTAGCTGCTGATTTATTCCGAAAGCAAGGGCAAGTCGACCCCCGTGATTGGATTCGAGAGTCTTCCGAACTCGATCTGTAACACTAGTCAGTGGCATTTGGCTTGACTTATCTTAAAAACATGCAAAATTTTGAGATTTCCACATCTGATTTGAGCAGCTCCTAAGACTAAGATAAACAAAACTTAAGCAAGTTTGAAGGCTCGTTCAGTTGAACTTTAAACTATGCAAAAATTGTGTTTTATGTAATTTGCTGAATACTTTTTAAGTAGATATTTCTCAAAACATTTTAGCTATTGAACTGACTTTTTTAAGTAAAAGTTGTCCAATCAAGAAACCTTCCTGTCCAGACGAAGACTGAAAACTCTCGAACCTGTTTGAATAAAAGACAAGACATGATTTCTCCAAGAGTGGACTTACTGTTTTGAAAATCGTAACCGGGTTTTTTTTTTGCATGCTATTACCGTGTATAATTTAGCTTGTTCAAGAAGGCATGTTGGGTCTGTTCCGCAGAAATATTATAATTTATATTTTACCTAATGGCAGAAACATCAGTAATTTATCTATTCGATTCACTTTAAAATAAGATATTTTTTCAGTTTATGCTGTAATTTCTTTTTTAAACACGGCGCTGATCATTTTTGACTGAAGTAAGGAAGCCATCACCCCGTTCCGCCTCCCCGCCCCCGACCCCCGTTTCTGCGGACATTTTTGTCCCCAGGCTCCATCGGTTATGCGCTTCGCGGCCTGTCAGAGATTGCAAACACCATACTAGTGCTCAAATATTAAAGCAAAGAACACGACTTGATTTTCAAACCATTTAAGAAGACACGTCGGCAATCCCACAATGGACGCCAAGAGTAACGACAACAGCAATAAATCGGACTACGACGTTATTCGGGATCTCGAATACTGTGCGGGTTGTCAAACTTACAAGGCACGTGACTCAATCAAGCGACCTTACCCTTGCAGACACAAACTGGATTTGTTCTTGCCCAAGAGAAGTAAAAGTTGTTCATCTTCCACAAACCCGGTTGTTGTGTTCGTCCATGGAGGCAGCTGGATGCGTGGGGACAGGAGAGCGTATAAATATTACTTTTCCCTCTACGATACAAACTTGCCTGTTGCACTGCTCCTGATGTATTACGATGTTTACTGGAACATTGGACGGGCTTTCGCTCGCTCAGGGATCGCTTGTGCTGTAATTTCCTACCGACTGAGCAAACTTGAGTTCCCATTACTCTTTTTAAGGCTGTTGCTTTCCATTCTGCTGTCTACAACTCTAGTTTTAACACCTTTAGTTTGCTTTACACTTGTCGCTGTTGTTGCTTCATCATGGCTGAATGTTAACTGTGGAGCGGACATTCACTGTTACATGCATCTAGAACCATATATGAAATGGCATTCGTTGGTCATTGCACTTTTTACAGTTCTTGTACTTGTGTCATTGTTTATCATTTGGTTTGCAGTTTGTCAGAATGCAGAAGGACACTTTATTAGTCGTCAGCTCAAACTGGCACCACTGTTTGTTTCCCTCACTGTCTCTGTCATTTGTTTGATCACACTTGATATAGAGCTGCATGCATTCATATCATGTTTTACTGTTTGTCTGGGCGTCTGTGTTGTTCATGCTTTTGGTGTCTTGCAGCAGAGATTTAGACCTGTCATCAGACATCCTGATCATGTGATCGATGTGGCGACTAGTGTGAGGTGGGTCAAGACGTATGGGCAGCTGTCCAATAGATTTGATGCAAACAAACTTTTCCTGTGTGGCCATTCAGCTGGTGGCCATCTGGTATCGCTGGTGTCCATCGACAGTTCCTATCTTCATCAGGTTGGCTTGTCAACCGATGATATCAAGGTAGGTTCTTGTGAACAAACTATTAATGATGGTGACTGTTTTGGGGTCTTGTTTCAATCAGTTTGTCTTCCCTACTTCTTACTTCTAATAATGATATTGATGAGTGTTGTGAACTACTATCTATACAGAGATTCTAAGGTTGAAGAAAAACTAAGCATGTGAATTCATAAGTGAAAAAGAGGCAAACCATAAAATTTTGGAAATTTGGTCAATTTAGACACCATATATAAATATAGCTTGTGGTAATGGAAGTGGTTGGCTTTCCCACCAAGATGTTATAGGCAAGAAGGATCACTTGGATACAGATGCTTGTTGCATCAGGAACTTAAATTCTGTGGATAAATGAGATGAGGAACGGACCACTTCCATCTCCTTGACTCCCTTTATTACAAACATTTGGGTCTTAGTTGACCTTAGTTTTACAAAATAGCTGCCAGAATGTTTTAAAACTTTTACCGACACACTGATGAACGTCGACTAATAACGAAGTGTTTGTAATAAAGGAAGTCATGGAGATGCAAGTTGTCCACCCCTCATTTATCCACAGATTATATATATGTAGCCAAGTTGAGTTTGTAACTCAAACTTAAACCGATTCAAAATCGAACTGCGTTTTTGAGATGTCACGGATTATCCTCACATAGGATCTACTTGTTTATCTGTATGTTTTCTCGAGTGCAATGTGTAAATAGGTTTTACAGGAGACATTGCATAGTGTCTTTGTTCCACAGTGTAATAGAGATGTGGTCCGTAGTTTCGTGAATTTCATACAGTATTCAGTTTTCGATATCTCAATACACAGTAATTTAAGTTTTCCAACTTGCTATTTACTCCAGATTGTGAACTGCTATATTTGGTAATGTACATGTGGTTTGTAGGTCACGTAACTTGACGTGTACATCTGTATTTGACAAGTGTGTCACGTACTAAAATTAAGTTCTGCTCCGGGATTTGTTGTGTTGAGTTGTGTTTTGAGCTCTGCTTCTCTTTTATGTTCGTTTTATTTAAACTCACTGTCACAACCGAAACAGTAGTTTCACACAAACTATGCTTAACAAAAGAACCTCTTACCACCCAGTCGGTCACATATATATATATATATATATATACATGTTATATTTTTCATTTTGTGTTGATTAATACTTAAAAGCTAAGGCTTATAAAATTAAGAAACTTGTGGTGGTTAATAAAATGTTTGGGCCATTCGGCTTTTATCAGTATAAAAATTTTATAGTTAACAATCAAGTTAAGCATTTTTAACTTAAATTTTTTTGTACTGAAGAAGGCCAAATGTCCGAAATGTCAGGAGTGGCAGTTTGCTTAACTTTTTAATTCTACATGTAAATTTTAATTAAGCTACTGCTCAGCTTGTATCCATCTGGGATCCTCCTACTGGATGCTAGAACACTGTGTGGTTTCCAGCAACACCATTCAATTCTAAATATCTTCTTCTATTATTCCTTACTTTAAAAATGTCCCTTTTTGCATCCACTTGCCCCTCTTGTTTTTAGTTGTTTTTTCACTGCTGGTTTTCTTAATGATCTATCCATGTTCCTTTCCAGGGTGTCATTTCCATATCTGGTGTGTACAACCTTTCCCTACTTTCTGGATGGTTACTGGAACATTTATTACTCAGGCCAGTCTTTGGTAATGACCCTGAGGTCAGGATTGCAGCCTCCCCGTACCACTGTTTGGCTCAAGAAAGGAACCTTAATATACAACACAGACTGCCTTTTCTCATTCTGAATGCTGAAAATGACTTTCACCTCAAGAAAGATGCAAAACAGTTTTTGCAAGAACTGAGAAGTTGTAAACATCCATGTGAATATCATGTAATTAAGGGCACTAATCATTTTTCTATTGTTTTTGGATTTGACTGTCCAATCAAAGACCCTGTAACAGGAGAGTGGTGCCACCAGCTCATTGAGAACCTTTGTGTTGAATTTGTCAGAAAAATGTCACTAAAGACGAAATAGCCAAAGTTATAATCCATGAAATCCACGTTTTCTTATTTGCACAAAACTGAAGGATGTAACTCAGAACATCTGCTTTGTGATTTACTTTGTCATTGAGAAAGATGTGTCAGGGTTTTCAGTTTACTAAATTGCCCGTGCAGTTCTGACATACCGTAAAGTTCTAAATATATTTTAAGGCCCCTGAATATCTGCCCATCGAATCGGAGATGCGATTCAATTTCTTACGATTTTCAACCCCTTTCCCAAATTTATACTTGATGAAGTTTAGGAGCAGTAAACCAAAATATATAATAAAACGATTTAACTTTGCAGTTACTTTTTTGCTCAAACAGGGTTAACAGCTTAAGATAGATGTTTTTCAGACTTTGAAGACAGCTGAAATAAACATTTAATGTGTTAATGTATACCTGCTGTAATTTAAATGTTATAAAGATTTGAGACGCAAAATTTTGTCCAAGTGTAAGCCCAACCTATTTTGAAATTTACGGAATATTTCTCTTCGTGTGTGTTAGACAGAAGTGGAGGGCATCTGTGTAAAAATTGACCAGGCCGAAGATAAAATCCGGTCAGAGATCTTACCAAATACGCTAACCTCGCACACACTCCTCTTACTAAGACAAAGCAATGAATGTCAAGTGTATTTCTTGACAGGTTTAACATTTACCACAAATATGCTTTAGACTAAAACAACACTGGCCATTTCCCATTTTCGTACATTTTGGCTACCTGTGTGAAAAAGAAATTGATACGCTGGGTGCTCGACCATAGATAAAATAAGCATGGTATTCTTTATTCTAGTTTGGAAATGTAACATTCAGTTGGGCTTTTTGAATTATACGTGTGGCAAGTATAATGACTACAGTGTTATTACGTAAGATAGTCAGAAGGATTTAGTAAAAAATGACAACTTTGACAAACTTGAGTGCAATTTCAGGGTATGTCCCTGACAGCCTAAACACTAAGCGGCGTATGTAACTAAACTGAAATCATTGAGATTGAACGTAGTTTCCGCCATTGAAATCATAATCACGCGCCTTAAATAGTTTTTTTTCCCCAGAAGACAGATTGGCCCGGCGGCCAGGAAGAACTGCTTTTTAGCTATTCAGGCAAAGGTCACAGTGCGAGCGTGAATCTTTTCCGATTCTTGCCAGACACATTTTGATAACTCTTGTGTCCCACTTAAGAGCTATTAAAAGACCAATCTAGCACAAGTATATTCTACACTGCATTCAACAATACCATCCAACATGTCTGTTCTGAGATAAACAACTGAACATTAGCTGTAGTTTCCTGGGACGCAAACATACAAAACATTTACGCGTCTAGTAAAACGGACGAAATGTCAGTTCACCTGCGACACAAATTTCCTCTGGGAACATCTGAGACATGCAAAACAGACCAAGAAAAGGCCGAGGGCTCTGAATATCGAAAAATCTTAAACAAACCAAGCACCTTTTACAGTTCATCATCTTTTGAAAACCAACTTACTATTTGCATATTATTCGTCATATTCCTTAAAACGATTGCGACTTTATTGTTACAAAGAGTTTTTTCCCATAACCTATAACCAGATTCGACTCAAAGCTGTAACTGTAAAGTGAAAACTTTATTTGTTCATATTTTATCAGTACACTGATTAGTTTTGCCCACAAACTTTCTTGACAATTAGAAGAAGGTAGCGTTCTGAAAACTAAATTTTAACACAACCATTGGTGCCTGCCGTGGTTACATCATTTCACACGAACCCTCTTCTCTGTACCGGTTTCCAGAATTTCCTCCCTTAAGCAAGTAATCCTCCTTGGCGTGCCTGCGACAGTAGTTCATCAGCTCCGCTGCCGACTGCGATATCTTAATTCTTTTCATCTTGGCCTCCCGTCGAAGTTGCTTGACTTCCTTACGAAGTTCAGCGATAGTTTCGGCTCTTGAAGACATAGCAGAAAGACACTTGAAAAAGTATCTAATTTCTTGGGCAATTATTTGATCCTCTTGGTAAATCGTTCGTCTTTGGTCGTTCAAAACGACAATTTTAGTCCTGTCAGTTTCACGGAAACGGCGATCCACAGTAACTCTGAACTGGAACAAGAATTCTCGACACGGCGTCGTGATGATCGATTCGATACCTCTTTTTTGGCTCTACAACAATCTGTCTCGCTCTTCCGGCTGAATGTAAGGCAATGAGCGTTAAACTCTGCGTATACGTCGGAGAATAAATGATTTTAAACCACGTTCAGTAAACAGACAATGCCTTCCGATTGCTGGTTGAGAAAGCGGGCCTGCTTTATGAACTCACACAAAGAAACTAAACCAACCTTCGTTTGCATATCGAAACCTTACAAGAAAATATCCAAATAGAATTTTGCTTGCATTTACAAGTTTGGTAATACAAAGTAATGCCGCTCCATGCCGCGGATTTACAAATAAGAAGCACTTTCACTCAATTCATTGTCCAAGCCAAAACGTAAAAAAATAATCGACAATTACTCCACCAACGCGCGTACGATATGAGTTTTTAGCCAGCGGGCGGAGCACCGAGTCGGTTATCCTAAGCTCATATCCAACAAGCATAAGTGGAATAATTGTTTTACTAAACTCCAAACACTTGATAGAAATATCTCGATTTTTTTATTCTACCGACTCGCGTTTTCGGCCATTCTGAGGGAAACTTTCCGTGATAAAATTGTCGGTTTCCATATTTGGACAAACTACAAGATACAGGATTTATATTTTGAGTAGAGAGCCAATCAGATTACCAAAAATTCAACATCCAGTGCTTGGTATTTAATAAGTAGAGTTAGACGCCGATAGCGTGGCACAGAAACGATATTTTGTGGACTCGCAGGACATCAATGGTTGACAAGCTCCATTTTGAAAATAGATTAGATAGATAATCAAATGTTGGAAGGGGTTGAAAAAGGCGGTTTGACCAATATTATCCTCATTTTTTTTAAGTTTTTCTAAATTAAAAAGTCAACCACTTTCTTTTTTTAGGGGAGTGCCGTGTGCAGCTAAGTGATTGCCGGTTTTTAGTCAAAACTGAGCATTTTATGTCGATCAACCTGTCGCTCCAACAGCTTTCATGTTTTCTGTTTTTAGGAAATGAGGGGTGCAAATCCTATACTGCCCCAAATACACACTCCCTGCTTCCTCTAAGCTCTACGTTATAAAATCGTTCTCTCTCTTCATCAATACGCAACTGGTTTTCTACTTCAATATATTATGAATTACTTTAAATATCAAAGTTAGTTCCTGCACAAACCGGCAAAGTAAGAAACTTATCTTGACTTCGTCTTGATAACGACGGGCTGGCTCAATATGACGGGCCGCCTTTTATCAGAAAAACGATGGCGACCCGTGATGAGCGCATCCGCTCCTGACAGGCAAATGGTCACAGTTTCCCAAGGTAAGCGTCGCGGGGGTGTTTTTGTCAACAGAAGAACCGTGCGGGAAACTGGAGTCATCCGTGATACGAGGTTTGCCTGAACGGCTCAGGGCAATCTGGCGGGACGAAAATATGTTTGGGAGCTTGGTAAAGGAGTTGGACAAAATTTGTCCGTGGGGGGCGCCAAGAGTTCACTCTTTGTCCAATTAGGCTTTTATGAACTCTGGTTGGTGAAAGGTGGAACCAAGATGTCTGGACTTAGTACAGTTGAGGAACAACCGACTGACCAGCCAACTTAAAAAAACACACGCAGAGGTTGTCATCGGGGTAATGGAGTAGTAGGAGGGAGACAAAATACCCGGGATTTTCATTTTGCCCTCTTATCCACCGCAAAAATTTCAGAATATGCCTCAAATTTTAACGTTTCAAATTACGCTTAGTTTTCTGGTGATAAGGAGACAAAATACCCGGGATTTTCATTTTGCCCTCTTATCCAGCGCAAAAATTTCAAAATAGCCCCCAAATTTTTAC
>JAOBYE010339095.1:0-15062 GCA_025403585.1 Parazoanthus swiftii | reverse complement strand
TATTTAAATTAGCCTCACTAGCCTCGTTCTTAAGTCAAAAAATCAAAAGAATATATTAACCTGAACGAGGCTAGTGAAGCTTATTTAAATAGAGACAAAAGAATATTAAAATGGCCGCCATTTATGAATATGGTCTATACTTAACATCATTTCCTCAGCTCGCCCAACCCCTGCACATGCCACCAAGACCAGAGGACGAGGGTATTCGAGCCAAACTGTTTGACGCCACTCAGTCGGTACTTTACAAGCGGGTGGTTGTGCTGTTTGTACTGGTCGAATGCGTCACTCTGGCCGTGGCCAAGTGGACCTCGGCGAACGAGCGTCTTCAAAAGGCGCTCACCAGCACGGCAGCCGTGTGTACCCTCCTGTTTGTGGTGGACGCTGCCCTCAAAATCATCGCTTTCACTTTCCGTGGCTACTGGCACAGCCGAAGGAACCGGTTTGACTTGTTTTTGACCGCTTCGGGTGTAATCTGGGCGATACTGAACTTCTCACTGACCGGCGAAGCGTACAACGCGTCACTGGTAATGGGCGTGGTCATCCTCGTGTTCCGATTCCTAACGCTGTCGGGAAAACACACCACGCTCAAGATGTTGATGCTGACTGTGGTTATGAGTCTGGTGAAGAGTTTCTTCATTATCGCCGCTCTCTTTGTGCTGATCTTGTGTTACGCGCTCTCTGGGGTCGTGTTATTCGGCACGGTCAAGCACGGTGAGGCAATCAACCGTCACGCCAACTTCTACACGTGTTTCAACGCCATGATACTCCTCTTCCGTATCACCACGGGCGAGGACTGGAATAAGATTTTCCACGACTGCACGATCGCTTACCCCTACTGCACACCGGCTGCAAACTATTGGGAGTCTGACTGTGGCAACAAGGCTGCCGCCCTTGTATATTTTATTTCGTTCTATGTGATCGTGTGTTTTGTGTTTCTCAACCTCTTTATTGCTGTAATCATCGAGAACTTCTCCTTGTTCTATGCCAGTGATGAAGACTCGCTGACCATCAGCGCTACAGATCTCAGGGACTTCCAGAGAACATGGAACGTGGTTGATAAACACAGACGTGGTGTGCTTTCAGTACGCCGCGCTAAACTAGTACTGCGCTTACTCGAGAACCGCTTGGAAATCACCGAATCCAATTTCATGATATTTAAGCAAATGTGCGTCGAGATTGAGAAGTTACGTAACGGTCGTGACGTCACTTTTCATGACGTGTTAGAGGTGCTAGCCTACCGCTTAGTGGACATCTCACGAAGTCTTCAATTGGAGGAGCTGCTGGAACGCGAAGACCTTGAAGTAAGCATAGCGGAAGAAGTTGCTATCCAGATAATCCGCGACTGGTTCATTAAGGTCAGGAAGAAGCGCGAAGAGCGCGAGGCACGAAAGGCCGAGAGTAGCAGCCCAGGCGCGTCGAGTGTCGAGAGCATCAACACAGCGGTAAACGAAGAACGCGTCTTTGATCGTGACAACGATACGGAGCAGTTTGAGGAACGGGATGAACTACGTAATAGTTATCGTGAACCGGACCGTGACACTCACCGCGACCTCGAAAGCTTGCGTGACAGAGAAACCGACTTTCGCCGCAAGCGTTATCGACGGGAAAGAGACGCCGATAATTCTAGTAGCGATGAAGAAGAACGCGTGCGCAGTAAGTCGGACGCGTCTACACTCGTCTCTAAACGGCTTTCCTCGCCGGCCATCAAACTCGACTTACCCTCTCCCCCCACAAGGCGCAAGAGCAGCTCTAGTAAAACCAAGGTATCAATGGTGAGTTTTGTGCAGGAACTTCCACACGCCGCAGAAGCCTCAACCACCCTCCGTCAGTCACGTGCGGCCCGCAGGCGGAGCACCCCCAGTAACACAGAGGCTGCCGATGAGCTGGTCGGCAAAGTCAAAGACTGGTGGAGTCAACTGAATGAATGAACTTCCCGCGTAGTTGTATCACGCCGTATTCTCGGTCGCCAGCCCACGTTTTTCATTAACTTTAGCTTCGGCAGAAGCGAACGGCTTTTTTTTTGTTCATTTATTTATCGCTGATAATATAGTTACAGCGTATCCGTTTGTATACGTGTTTCTCCCATAGGCCAATCAGTGTTGACGTCGTTTGACTCTCTTCATCGTGAAATGCCATGAATACACCATTGTTACAAACCAATCCAATTAGTTTAAAATTTTACAGACCATCGTTAAAGAACCTGGATCACCTTACGGGGGACCAGGATTAAGAGTGAAATTTTGGTACTGCTAAAATCATGACATGTCGAAAGTTATTAGTGTGTTCACAATCTGGTTCAATCCTTTCTTTTATTTAGTTTGTTTTCAGTTTTCAGACTCTACATCGAAACTACAATTATTTCACTACTATCATCTCGAATGAGGAAGCGTTATTTATTTTTTTGGGGGGGATTTTCGCCAATTATTTCCTCCACGGTGCCCATGCGAACAGCAAACCCGAAACCCGGAAGCAAACTCGGCAAACGGCAGGCTTTCGCCCGTTTTTAGAAAGCTTTTTTCAACTACAACACCTTCCTCGTGAAAGTTCGAGCCGTACTTTTATTCGAATGTTTTCATCGGGCGGAATAAGGTGCTCAATCGCCACAGCTGGCATGGCATCATCGGAATCATTTTTATCGACATCGACCAGCATATCCGAATCCATGTTTTCAGTTTCTTCGACACGCGCTGTGAACACAAATTTTCAACTGCACGTCATTGTTTGGCGCTTGGCACGTTATCCTTTCCGCTCTCTGATAACAAACTAATACATAAACAAACCACACCTTGCCACGCCTAGGTGATGGAGGTTCTTCAAATCTTCCAACGGTTGGGGTGAGGTTATATATTTTTGTTATCTATACTAGCATTATTTTTATTAGTAGCTATAGCGTGTAACGATGGTGCATTCATGGTATTTCACCATTGGAGGATACGCCCATTTTTGGCATTAGGAAGGCCTAAATTCTGGTTAGATGAACGAATAAACCAACTAGAAAGAAGAAGAAAATCGAGAATAATTGTCAGACGACCAAATTAATGAAACCCTGCCTTAAAAGTTTGAAAATGTAGCAAATATTTGAGATTCTTAACGAGGTGGCGATATTTTTGCCGCCAAGCGATGCGTTCGCTACATTTGTTGTGGCTCAAAAGAACCCTAGACACAATGCTGTCGTGCAGGTACTTGGGTGCGTGCGTGCGTGGGTGGGTGGGTGGTTATTCGGAATTCGAGATCAACTCGGCATTAGTCGATATACCAACGACTATCCGAGGACCAGCCGACTGCGATCTTCGCATTTCAAACTAGGCGCTGATATCATTTGTCAGCGATCAATAGCATTGTCAAGAGTCCGTATTTATGCTAGAGAAAATCATATCGAGGCGTGAAGGATGATATCTCGCATGTATCCATCTACAATTCCAAATCGTTATACGTTTGCTCTATTGTTATATAGGTAGTCTTTGTTCTTCTGACAAAGTTTACAGTAATGCTAATGAATATTAATGAAAAGACACGTCGACAAAGATTGGCCGACAGCCTTCGTTTTTGCCGCTGCCCAGATAAAAACGTGGGCTCGAGAAGATCGTTCTCGCTGATGTTTTCTCAGAAGCCGGTACATTTGGATTCTCTTGTAGATAGAAAATTATAACCTACGCCGGCTCCGAGTTGGCTGGACTTAAGTGCAGGTTTTGAAATGGCAGAAATAGCTTTTGGATAAAAATTCAATGTAAATAACAGGGCCGTAGCAAGCGTTGGAAAACTGGGGGGACTAAAAACGTGTTTCCTGGGTTTTTAAACGCCATTTGAAACAAAATCAGAGCGTCTAAAACCAGCAAAATTTGACAAGTTTTTCTCAAACTTGGAGCAATTTTCTGAGCTTGATACATTTGACAAATTTGCTGGGGAAAAAAACCGGGGTGTTACGGGCCCCCCCGGCCCTACCCCTGCTACGGCCCTGAATAACCCTTACTTTTTCGAGCCTAACCAGTCGTAGACAAACGTACAATGACGTATTGTTAGAACGTGTCAGCCGTTATTAATGTCATTGTCAAAGACCCGATATAGGGTTTTTCGTTCTGACTACAACTTTTCTCGTCGGCTTGAGCGACGTCCCGCTGACAGCGAACTATGAAAGAGTCTCGGGTGATTAGTCCAGCTTCGTATTCGTTATGGCCGCTGGTTACAATGACTACAGACTCGTTTACTCGGCGTTAGCTTCGACTTGGTGTTAAATATTCGTAAATACCAATGTAGTAACGAGCTATATTGTTATCGGCCATTCGTTGTCGCTGGTATTTATGCATATTTAACACCAAGTCGAGGCTAAAGCTGAGTAAACGAGTCTGTCGTCATTGTAATCAGCGGCAACTACGAATACGAAACTGGACTATTAATTGGTACCAACGCAAGCTTAGCAAAAACATCCTCGGTAGTTTGGTTTCGAGCTGCCGTCATCAAGAAACGCGGGCAGTCGTGATAGTGCGCATGTTCAGTGTAGCACGAGACTGATTCCTTTGTAAAAATAAAGATATCTGAAGAATATAACAAATAAAACTGAAAGGTGGATAGTCGTTTGTTGTATGTGGATTGGCGTCGGATTTTAAGTTTTCGTAACTTTGTTTAGAGCCCGGAATGAAAAGGTATAATTGAAATTCTGGCTTAGAGTACGCGACTTTTTCTTTCCGGTTGTAACAGGTTTCAGCATCTCAAGTTAAGTTTGTGCCTACTGATAAGGAAAGGTTATTGTCACGTTTGAAGCCATACGTACCCATTAATTTTGTAAGCTAGGTTTCTCATTGTTTTGTCAAACACTTTTCATATATTCATTCATTTATTTCAGTTTCGTTCTTTATTTTTGCTAGTGGTATAGAGTTTGCCTGACAAGAATAAAATACAAACGAAAAGTGGCAAGGTTACCCAGAAGAAGCCAAAAAGCTTATTTGATATATATGGGTAATCTTGGAATGTCGCATATTAATTTGTGTACGCGCTTTTTTTATAAGAACCAGTAAATTTGACCGAGGCTCATTGTTCTTAATTTTTGGCAATTTTAGCCTCAAATTTATCTTAAATTGTTCTTATTTCCATATGTAGTTTAAATCGAATAAAAACTAATCCTAAGGTGTTGCAATGCATGTGTTTGAAAACGAAGTGCTTGGCGGGTGCATTTTGATCAATTCATCCCCGCGGATTATAAAATAAGATACGGAAAGTAGTCAATTGTGACATCAATACGCGAATCTCATGATGCTGTTCTCACCTTATATGTTGATTTATCTTTAATTTATCGTTGTTCATCATTGCGGTCATCATCCGACTACAAACTTCATCATTGCTATCATCTTTATCATTTATCAATATCATCACCGACATCATCTTTATAATTAAGCTTTGACATATAATTATTTTAACAAAAACATCTCTGTGTGTTTAAACAGGCTTCTTCTCATGTCTTCGATTCATTTTGTTTGTTCAGGTGTTCCACTGAGTATGCACTCAAAATACACTCCATTGCGCCACGTGCACAACGCGTATACACTCAAGCCTTAAGTTATGCTTTTGGAATTGAAGAAAACGGAGGCGACTCTATTCTGTATCTTCATTATCTCGTCAACAATCTCGGGCAGATCACAAAACTTTCTACCAGAAAAGCTTGTCAGACTTGTACAGGTTCAGATATCGCGTTTGCTTGGCTGTCTGAAGGGGCGGATTTTTGAAATTGAGCTGAAAAACGCTCGCACTAAAATTCAAGTGAAGCCAAAGACGGCGTGTGCAAACAAAACTTAATACTTTTAATCATGGCTAATTGTAATTATTTCAAGGATGTAATCTTAATAACTTTTTTCGCTGTAATAGTAACCAATTTAGTTCCAATTTTTTGTAAACAAAACGCGAGGTACGGGTTTTTACGACTCAGTGCAAGCAATTTTGAGGACGCGATTATGAAAGGATCAAAAGATGCTTGGATTGTGGCGGTGAAGGGCACTGGAAAAATACCATTGAAGAAATGGGTCGAGCTTGAAGCTCTTTTGAGGGGAATGTCGGTCAGAGTTGGAATAATTGATTCTCAGAAAGATGGCGCGTTCCTCAAAAGACAGGTAAGAGATTTCTGCACAAATCAGGAACAAGTTACATAAGTGCAAGGTACAGGCCCATCAGATATTAACCCTACCCAGGCAGGGTGTGTGGCTTTTTAACCAACCTCCCACCCACCCCCGCAGAGTAATACCTTGCATTTATTTGACATATTTGTCATTTATTATTAACACTATCCGGGCTGGGGGAAGGGCGGTCACAAACAATCCCCAGCTGGTTTTTCTTTATTTTCTCTGCAATGGAAAAAGATTTCTAGAAAGACCAAATTTAGTAACTTTTCATAAAATTTAATAAGGAACATTTTTTAAAAATATGTATTGTGGTGTGTCAGCTGACCGGCTGTTGCCATGCTAACAAGATTTTGCAACACTGTTTTTCCCCATTTTTTGCTAGAAAGTATTATGACAGGAAGTAATAATTTTTTTCACTATACATGTGCTTATATCATATCAGTGACGTTATCTAACTTACAATATGTCAATTAAGTATTATAATTTAGTAAGAGTTCTGACTACAAAGCACTGTGGGTGAATAATCGTGTTTTCATGTTGCCAGACTTTGTCAGATTGTTCAACAATTACATTTTAGAATATTCAACATTTAATGTGAAAAGCATATCTTGCCAAGATTTTTGGTTTTCTTATTGCTAGTTTGCACTGTAAATGCTTTTTAAAGTTACGGAATAAACACTTGAAATATGTCACAGAGACAACAAGGTTTATGCCAGCGGAAATTGACTTTATGTTTTGTTACATCGATTGAATTTGTACCAAAAACTCTTGCTTTTCAAAAAGTACATTAAAAACATACGTTTAATAGACTGTAATGCAATATGGACTGTATCATAACTTAGTTTAGTAGTAAGTGGCGTAGATTTCTCCCAAACTGACTTGGTAGTCCACAAAAGTGTTAAGCCTAAAAAAAGCGCCCTCCCTCACTGAGTTTTGGGAAAATTTCGGTGATAAACTGGGATATTTTTAAGTGGCCTTTACATAGGTCAGATACGTGGTATTTCCTTTACAATCGTTACCCAAAACGAGGTATACCTGTAATAATTAAAAAGCATGCGGTAAGGCCCGAGTTAGGCCATGTTTAGGCTCTGCGTAGCCTATCATTAAAATCCGAGGGTACATTCCTTTACCTAAAGGGATTCCTGAAAGAAAGCAAGATGTACCCAGCAGCACGTGTCTTCCCATACGGAGGGCACAAGATCAAACAGGCGGCGTACCAAGATGTAAAGACCCTTTCTGAAGCCAGGAAGGCGGCATTACGGACCTTGCCAGACGACACTACATCCGTTCGAGGCAAGAAACAACTCCAAGAGTTTGTAAACAGAGCGTACACCTCATCTCCGCCCAGATTCCCTGTGCTACTTTTTACAGGTGAGCTTGTATTTAATTTCATGATCAGCAACATGCTTAGAACATTGTATGTACATTTAAAATTTTCAAAAACCCGGTTCATACTTGTGACATAAGCATAAACATAAAAAGTCTTGTAAGGTGCCGACCATTTGATTTCGTTGGAGGGGGGATGGGTTTGGATTTTTTGGGAGAGCGGGGCGAGTGGAACAAGCTGCACGAATAAATATGTATTATTTGTTATAGCTGTGGTGTAATCAACTTTTTAGTCTAATGGTTGGGGAAGTGTACACAGATAGTTAGGGCACCCGGTAACGAAGGCTAATATCACACAGTGGGCAAAAAGAGGGAACGATAATTCAAGTACTGAGCATTTTGCTGCTCACAAGGAAGCAAGATCGATTAACGCTGTCGTGATTACAGAATTTACTTTAGTTGTTTCTAATGACAGTCTTGACTTCTCTGACGTCATCAACTTTCGGCCCGACAACAATACGAAAACGGACCCGAGTACCTTCGGAACGTTTATTCAATTGTTTGAATTGCATTTTTCTCCCAACTAAACGATTAACTGTACCAAACAAGATGGTGGTTGTGCAGTTTTACTATAATACCTTGCAAACCTAACACAGCCAGTAGTCATAGAGAAAACCGCCATCCCTGTACAGTAGCAACGTTGTGTATACTTGGTTAGAAGTTCTTATACTGTAGGCATAAAAAGACACAAACTTTTGTGATATTCATTCCTGTACAGTAACAACGTGTGTATACTTAATTCGAAGTTTTTGAAATTTTTCTGTGTATTTTACAAACATTTTACGATTTTCGTGTGCAAAGATCTATGGGTAAATGAGGTCAGTCGCCTTTTTTTTATATGGTCAAATTTTTCAGGATTTTTTTATTGACAGAACTCGTGCTCAATTTCACTTTCTTTAGTAAAGCAAGATTTTACAGGTCTGTTGACTTTAAGGAAAATGTACGGGAAAACATGGGAATAATGTAAAAGAGCAACATCCGAAAGTCGAGCGAAAAAAGATTACAAAAGGTCGGCCCCCCCCCGCAATTACGAAAAAATATCGCTTTCTTGGGTTTATAGGAGGGGGGGGTGCGGTTGGTGGGCAGTTGCCCAGAAAGCTAAATTGATCCCAGCTTATTTACCAATACTAAAATTATATATAAGGGAGGGGTGGATGGGCAGTTGCCCAGAAAGCTGCGTTGATCCTACCTAATTTACCAGTACTACATTTATACTTAAGGGAGGGGTGGATGGGCCAATACTAAAATTATACATAAGGGAGGGGTTGGTGGGCAGTTGCCCAGAAAGCTACATGTATGGATCCTACCTAATTTACCAGTACTACAATTATACATAAGGGGCGGATTGGTGGGCAGTTGCCCAGAAAGCTACATTGATCCTACCTAATTTACCAGTGCTACAATTATACATAAGGGAGGGGTGGGTGGGTAGTTGCCCAGAAAGCTACATTGATCTTACCTAATTTACCAACACTTAAAGTAATTTTGTTTCTAATCATTCTCAGATAAGTCAACAACCGCTCCACTATTCCGCGCCGCGGCACTTAAATACTCGAAGTACTTCAATTTTGGGGTGATACGGGATCCCACCGATGAGGAGCGACAGAATTACCAGATAAAGAGCCTACCTTCCATGTTGGTGATGCTGGCCACAGTTCTCCCAGACGAGCGGATGACATTTGGAGGAATTCACTACGAGCGGGATGCCTATGGTCCAGTAAACTACCTCACGTTCACAAAATTTCTTTATTCAGTTCACGAGAAACACTGGCGTGAATTGCCGAACGTTAAACTTTACAAGGGAAAATTTGGGCTTAGAGAGTTGTATATTGAAGATACAAGAGCAATTTTGGAAACTCCAAATTTGTGGGGCAAAGAAAACGATGAGGAGGTTGAAGCCAATAAGTTGCCCGCAATCAAAGAAATCACTTGGCGAAACCAAAAGTCATTGTGTGCAGATTCCGTTCTGGGTTTGTGCTTGATAACATTTGTGGACGGGAGGAACGAGAGAAGCTATCAGGCGGTTATGAAAGTCTTCCGGCGAACCCAGCGACAGCCTGGCATGAAAGGTAAAGTTGCTGAGAATTATTTTTGATTACTGTTTCTAACCCTTAGTTCTATTAAGGTTACTGTTTTTAGTGGCTGCTAAGTTCAGCAAATTTAGCAAGTTGGTAAAAAAATAACTTGAATTATGCAAGTCGCTAAAATTATATAGTATTTTTTGTTGACATACATTTAAATATGTCGTTAAACTTGCAGCTATTTCGTTACCTAATCTTTGGGTGGCTTATTAATTTTTAATTTGAGAGAAATTAATTTATGTAATAAAAGTGATAAACTAAATAGTTGTAAATCTTTCTTACAAAATTGAGAGCGGCAAGCCGCTATACTACTGTGGGTGAACATGCAGCTCGTGTCACTCCTTTCTCGATTGTCCCCCCCTCCCCCAAGGGAAAGCTTTTACAATACCTGTTGGTGAACAGCTCGTGTCACTCCTTTCTCGATTGTCCCCTCCCCCCAGGGAAAGCTTTTACAATACCTGTTGGTGAACAGCTCGTGTCACTTCTTTCTCGATTGACCCCTCCCCCCCAAGGGAAGTCCTTGCATTGCCTGTGGGTGAACAACTGTGTCACTCCGACTACTTATAACGCTTATATTCATTGAGTATCAATTCTCCCCTCCACCCTCAGGCAAACCCCTACACTACCTGTGGGTAAATAGCTCGTGTCACCCCGAGTTCGGTGAGGTGTTCGGCGTGTATCCCGAGAGCCTTCCCGTCATGCTTATTGCCAGGCCGAAACAGCGACTGTTCACCACAGTGAGGCGACAAAACCTGAACAGCGAAAACATCAAGGAGACGGTTGTTGCCATACTGCGGGGGGAGGGGGACATGATGAGATACTCCAGGTTTGATGAAATGAAGAAAGCCGACTGTTCAGAGAAGGATCATGGCGAAACACGTGATACCATTGAGGGGTAAGATCTTTGTCAATCACAGATAAATCCAAACTCTCGAATTAGCGCTGGGTGCAATTATTTCTATTCGAGAGCCTTACTGATTTGGGGGCGTCTATTTGAGAGGGCGTTTATTTGAGAGGGAACGCTTATTGATATTTTTCAGTAGTTGCATTATAACTGAATACGTGTATGCGTTACGTCATGATTTCGCTTTGTGTCGCTAAATGTACAACAGATCAATGTTTTGAAACACAGAAACTCAACAAATGTCAACTTAAACGCTGGTAAAATGGGAAAACAACAAACTAGTAATGTTGAAAACGAACAGCAGCACCACAAAAAACATAAAAAAGGCAATCAGTATGTTACACACCCACTCTCAGATTAACAACTCTCTCGAATAAGCGCCGGCTCGTTTACTCCCCTTTTGGGTGGTTGTGAAGAGTTTAGTTAGTCTCGTTAAAAGGACCGCAACTAGTCGTCGAGACTGTTTTTTTTTGGTTTTGGAGAGAGAGCTTAAGTATAACGCTTTCCAATTTCAGAAATGGTTTGGAGATAAGGCCTTCCTTCAAGGTGCAAAATTCACTGGAACATGCGCTTCTTTATTTACAAGAAAGTAAAGGCTAAGTAAATTTGAACGAATACCATCTGTAATTTGTGTTGGCTGTCGTGTAAACGACTTGTTAGTCTAGTGGTTAGATAAAGTGTGCACAGATAGTTGGGACGTCGAGTTGTGTAGGTGCAAACAGTCGGCAAAACAGTCGGCAAAAAAGTGAACGAAAGAAATGGCGATAATCGTAGAACGGGTGCACTCAATTTTTGAATTGTATCGATCAAGGCATTGTTTGTTGTGAAGCACTGAGCAGACGAGCTTTTATACAGAGATTTGCAGTGTGAAAAAGCTATGACGTACAGCGGCCCACGAATCCTTCTCAACAATGTTTTTAAGCATAGGGCCCTTAAAAAATTAACGCACAGACGTCTTTCTCTCAACAGTGAAGAGTCAAAACCTGCCGATAAAATGGAGAACGAAGAAACCAACACAAAGAAAGAGGAACTCTAGTCTCTTAATATTATTTTAGTTTTACAAGAACATGAGGAACATTTCTGGTTGTTACCTCGGTTTGAAATGCATTTTGGCCCGCTCATTTTCACTTATAAATTATGTTAGGTCGACTCTAATTTGCGTAACCAAACAATATCGGTATTATTAACCAACACCTCAAAACAATACCTAACAAGAGTTGCTTTGTTGAACGATCACAATACGTGACAATAGAGCTACGATATTACCGTGCTATGGGTAATTATAAAAACTCTTTTTTTGAAATCTGGTTCACACACGGCAAACTTGTAAAACAGTGACGTGCGTCATTTCTTTATACTCATATATTTTTATACGTAACGTGTATTCACTGAATGTTTTTACCGTGTTTAAATAAAGTACGATGATGATGAATTATAGTAACTTCAAGAAATGAAAGCGGTCCACTAGGACCGCTACGCAGTTGTTCGTACAATAAAACGTGTGGGGAACAGTTTCCAATTAAAGTCAATTATATGTGGACATTGAGGCTAGCGCGCGAACGCAGTACAGCGGATGCTTTGGCTAAGAAATAAAGTAAGTAGTTATTAATTATTATTATTATTATATTATTATTATTATTATTTTTATTATTATCAAATTTTATTCTTTTTACAATTCACAATAGTTGTTCATGAGTTCTGGGAAAACATCCCCAAGTTTTGCATTTATTGCGTCTTTGAGATTAGCATACAACCCCGAAATTCAAGACTTTCTGATCACGTTCCAAAAACCGGTGTGCGTAAAACCCCGGGGGTACTCCCATACATGTATTATATACAACGGTACGTGCCTCCCTTTAGGGCAAACCTTGTCGACCTTCTGATTATAAACAGAGTACAGAATTTTTGGATTTTCAGGGCCTGTCTAAAACTGAATTACGTGTTTTCAGCCAAAATGTGAACTCATGAACAGGGTAAAAATTTCCGATAATTTTCTCATAAAGAGGGTCAGAGCTCGAGTATCTCGGCAAAACCCCCCTACCCCCGGGCGTGTACTCGCTGTAGATCTGGGATCCGCGCCAGCCAAACGTGGCAAGTTCCAGCTAAACGCGTCGTTTTCGCAAAATCCTGCGCAATGCACGAGTGATTTGTGCTTAAAAGGGCTCTTTTTCAAGTCTGGACCTACTTGTAACAAAAACATTACGGAAAATCATCGAGACACAAATATAACTGAACTGTTTAAACACACAGTACTTTAAGTTCTAGTCACTGTCATCACTAGATCATCACCAGGGACTTTAAGAAGCTAGTACTACTTACGGCTACGGCTCAGACAACGTCTACTGAAAACCAGCTTTCGGTTTTTCTCTTTTTTTGTTTGCCACTCACTTTCTTATTAACTTTTTCACAAAAGAGTGCGAATCGACCGAACTCAGTGTTTTTCTTAAGGCTTGGGAAATGGGGTACAGTAAGTGGGAAAGCAGGTACACCTGGGTTGGAAGTCATAAAGCGCCGAAGGTGCAAGCATCTAGAGGGGTCTGGGGGCATCCCCCAGAACATTTTGGAAATTTAGAGTCCTGGAAAATGATGCAACTTCGTGCATCTGGTGACTTTAAAAAATTTGCCAGATGTCATTGCTGGGGAAAGGCGGTACACTTCGGGGGAACGTCGGTACAATGTACCGGTGTACCGGCCTTAAGAAAAACACTGGAACTGGAGACCCTGGTTGCATAACAGAACTGATAACAGTTCTAACAATTTGGGTATTACGTTCTTCGGAAACCCCAAACCATGTTGTAACTCCGCACTCGACGATGGCCAGCTGGTCAGATTGGGACATGTTCATGTGTAGTGAGTTGTCTTCGTTAATTAAACCTTTTGTTTTTCGCCTCCCTCGTAGTCGTAGCCGTACTTGCTTCTTAAAGTCCCTAATGTCTAAAACTGCAACCTACAGCCGAGTCTGTACAACCAGAGCCTCATCACTGATCACCAGCAGCAGAACATTGCAAACAATACTTACCCCTCCCCCCCTGTACAGTATTTGACTCCAGATGGGTGACAACTAATAATTATCAGAGCTTTGATTGATCATCTTTATCAGTGTTGACTGGGGGGAAGGGGGTTTCTACATGTACACACATCTAATTATCTAGGCTTTGCTTAAGGCATCCATTCTCAATCACAAAAAAACCTGAAAATTGAATGCTGTTCTTAATCTTTCTTATCCAGGATTGCAGAAAAAATAATATTCACATTTGGTGTCCCTACGGACAGGTTTAGCAGTGTCTTAAATTTCCTGCAGGTCTGTGGAGATGGGACTGATCTCTTTATGAGCTAAATACATTCAAGCACTCGAGTCTAACAATAATTTAATTGTAATTCATGTAATTTACAGAAAAATAGAAAAACTTATAAATCATTATCAGTTGAACTTCCCTTGAGTCAGCAATATAAAATTTGCAATGAAAGCTTGAAGGTATCGTAGTGTTGTACCAAAAACAAGTATCTTTGTGAGGGGATCACCGTTTCCATAGAAAATGTTTCCTTTGATTTTGCAACATGCTGGAAGATTTTGGCTCGATATTTCTTGTACTTTTCAGAGTATATGTTTTCAGTGTACAGGTACACTGATAATAACACCCTTTCCTGCAACGTACTGTTTGTAGTGTACAAGCAAGTACTGTGAAAAAAATAATTATGTGCCAAAATTGTGAATAGCATTCACTTATCAAAAGTTCTGTAAACAGCTATCTCACTGATTCAATGGCATACAAAGCCACACTTGTCAAGTAGCCTAAATCAATCAGCCTTGGAGCTGCTAAAATATAATGTCCAACGCAGAAAGGCCACCCGAGCTCGGTCCAACAGAGCTTCATATGAATCCAGGGCAGGTCGCACATCCAGATGAACAAAGTCACCCTTTTTATAACTTTCATCGTCTCCAATGTCATAGTAATCAATTATATAGCGCACTTCTTTACCACATCGGTCCACAATCCAATCATGGCGGTCAAATGGCAGGTCATAACTAAAGGAGAAAGATATTGGCAGCTGATTAGAAAAAGCATAGAAGAGAATAGAAGCCTCTGTTGAAGCAAAAATAAAAGTCCTTTCAGGGAGCAAATGCTTCCTTGCTATCAGTAGAAGCCCTGAGTTATATGATAACTAATGTACATTATAAATATATGAAATAGAAAAAATATGTTTAAAGTACATGTATAATTATAATTATCTAATACTGTATAAGATATTATATACTACTTAGTACACATTTACTTGTGTGGTTGCCAATGGCATCCTGAATGCTTCTAACTTTTCTCTGACTGGATTTCATTATTTATAATCAACTTATAAATAAATATGTTATTACTGAGAAGTAACAACAAAAACAATATGTTCTATGACTGTGAATCTGAACACTTCCAACTCTTACCCGAGCCAACTGCGTATTCTGGCCCTTGGAGAGAATTCTTTGGCCTTACCACCAAACTTGATGAGTTGAGGATTCCCACACTCACTGATAAAAAGAGAATGCAGAATGTTACAGTTCTTGAGATGGAGGAGGGATGGGGGTGGAAGAGGGGG
>JAOBYE010338984.1:0-15064 GCA_025403585.1 Parazoanthus swiftii | reverse complement strand
CCCCCCCCCCCCCCCCCCCCCCCCCCCCAATCGGACCGTTCCTCTACTTTCAAAGGTATACAACTAATTGACATGAAACTTGGTAGGTGTAATGAGTGTCTGGTATACTTCAAATTAAGCATAGTCACGTGACACTGTATTGGTTTTCATGGCAAACGTTGTATAGGAATGACATTTTTGAGTGCAAAATTTTGTTTTGCAACGATATTCATCTATTCGATATAGAGTCGATATAATACTTTGAACATGCATTTAGTGTCCAATTATCTTTTAATTAATTAAAGTCACGTGATCTCTCATCGGTTTCCATGGCAACGACAGCAAAAAAAACTCGATCACTTTTGCTATAAATCTTTTTTTATTCAGTATTTTTTTATTCTGACCAGACGTGCTTATAAAAAGTTGGATTTCTTCAAATATGCAAAATCATTATCTATATTGGATCAGCAAATATGAGAAAAAGCAGGTCAGAACCATGAAACATACATTTCGCAGTGGCACTGTGATACTTGGGTTGGGATGGCGGTCTGCAGAACTGTCAACAGTTATGACGTCATCAAATTATATTCAAAAGATGTGTTATTAATCAAAGAACATTTGTGCGAAAACTCTTAGCAGATGGTTAAATAGCACATTTTTTATACATGCCTTCCAGGGTTAACGCTTTTCCGCCTGGAATTTCCTGTAGTTCAGTCCTGGGCAAGATGGGGGGGGGAGGGCTTTAACCCCCCCCCCCTCTATAAATCCGAACGTATTGACGCTATTGTCTTAATACCTGTTTAATTGCATTAAGGTACAAATCAATATAACGTCAAGATGTCATTATGACATCATTACTCCACAGAACGGTATTTTTTTAGATTTTCCTTCTAATTTTTGCACAGAAAGCACGCACAGCCCAAAACTCTTGGTTTAAACACTTGAACAATGCCTCAAAACAGCAAAGTTGTATTTAAGCCCATTCCAATCATAAAAATATTTGAAATGAATAAAATTAACAAGAAACTCGACATTCAACTGTACAAACGAGAGGGGTGGGAGGAGGTATTCTTTCCATGCCAATTGTAGTTAACTTTGTACAAATTTTTGAAGCTATTTCTGTAGATAGGTCTAAAACATATAAAACAAACTAAAACCTGATAGGAACAAATTCAGAAAATAAAAAAAATATTATTACGTCATTCGCCAGATTCTGCAAATTACTCTTAAATATGTATGAGAAAACAGATCTACCTCCGACCAAATACTAACCATACGTAGGAATTTGGAAGGAGTCAACGCGAAAAACTTTCTGGCCGCCATCTTAGATTTTATTTTTTACAGTAAAGTCCCTTGATTTTAATAGAAAATATCTATTTATAAGCTCAAATAGCAAAATATTTAAAAACAAAATTAATTATTTAAAAATAGAAAACATTTTGTGAAAACTTCAATTTGGCATAATTTATAAGTGATGACGTCATCCAGACGTTATCCAGTTAACGTCAAAAAGTGTGTTATTAATTAGACTTCAAGTACCGCAAGTTTCATTTTAATTACTGCAAAGCTCCAGAATTTAGGTTGGAAATACTTAGGGGGGTCCCTAGAACCCTCCATAAATGTTTAAGGGTTAAATCTAAAAATAAAGCAAGAGTTTCAAGTTTCAGCAAAACATGCCCTCCAAAATGTTGTTGCTTTGTCAGTATCCGACCCCATAACCTAAATTCTACTAAATTGCCAGATAAATTTGAGGAAAAGTCCCACGATATGGAAGGACAATCTTAAATTGTTTGCAACTGCTAGCTACTTGAAATTAGCGCGGGCATCAAAAGCCATACCCCTCCCCCTAGGAGGAACAGGGTTAACGACATTTCAACCATCTAGGCTGCCCTCTTTGACTGATCTATTTTTCCTTGAGAACTGCAGTAAATAATATTAAACTTAATAGAAAACACTAACTTACAAGTTCAAATACGAAACAATGAAAAGATTCCAAACTTTAATTTGAAAAGTAAACTGACGACGTCAACCAAATAACGTCAAAATGTGTTTTTAGAAGTCTACAGGTACTGCAAGCTTAAATTTAATTGCTGCAAGGTTTCAGTTTCAACATTGGCCATTTAAGGGTTAACAATGTTGTCGCGATGTCAAATAACCGTTATAACTAGTCTTTTTATGCTAACCCGGAAGAAAAGCAAAATAAGAGTATTTTATAACTCTCCCACGTTATACAACCCTCGTTTAAAAGCACACTTAGTTGTAAACCCTATCAGTTCTAACCACCTTAGGCTAAAAGCACCCTCTTTTAAAAACACTTTAACTAATAAATACCCTCAGTTTGAAACCCTTCCACTGGTAGCACCCTCAACTAAAAAAAACACCCTTGGTCAACTGAAGGCAATCTCGGTTCTAATCCCCCTCGGTTTTACGTTCCCTATCCTAGTGAGATAAGTTAATCTTTTAACTTTCAAACAAATATTACCGTTATAATTCCCTCCCGTGCAAAATGCTCCAAAACAAAGTGAAGATTTGTTGTTGCTCACAATCCCTGTTTACCTCTCTTACAAGCTGCCTTGCTGGTATCCGTTGGTTTTTACGCTCCTTCGGTAATAAACCAAAGCTGTTATGTGTCCCTGCGTTTTTAAGTCCGGTTTGGTGATAGGTTCCCTTAGCTATCTCCCTCGGTTAAACTTACCCCTTGTGACAAGCTAATCGATTTACTAACAAATGAAATCAACGTTATAATTGTATACACGAAAAAATTACTGGACGCCTATTGGTTAAGAGATCTGCAGTTCATTTATAATTCTGTGCAAAACGTGTACTTAAGTGCAAATTCTCAAAACTGATTGCACGATACACATAGAAAGTAGATAGCTGACCAATCAAAATACGGTTGTTTCTATGACATCAGTAGATGGAGATTGAAGCATATGAATGATGATAGTCAAAACTCCAACCCAACAGTACGAGAATTTTGACGCAATTCTACACGTAAACAAATTTCTGTTTTATGTCTGCCAAAAAAAGGTTTTGTGCGCGCGCTAACATTTTCCTCCATTTGGACAACGCTTTTGCCAGGTGGCGAGTTTTTTGGCGTTTTTGCTCCAACTGATCAATGATATAAGAAACTCTTCTTAATTTAAATGAAATTATTATGAGTGTGTTACTTACAAATTCCATATCGATGTTAAGCCTGCAAATATGCCACTGGGAATGGCTGACAATCTGTTTTCCCTTATATACCTTAAACAGAAATAGTTGTTTTAACAAGTACAGTCAATGATCCTTTCCGGCAATTATCGTGTCCAGAAAAAACTTTGCAGTTATTTTGAAATTAAGCCACCACATAGGAAATTTACAACTTCGCTACTTCGCTCAGATATAACACATCAGGTAGCTCTTTTCTTCCCTAAAATATCCAGCTGATACTTTTTTCGTGAATGTAGTGAGACGTGAGAATCAATTTCATCGTTTTGTACGGACAAACCTTGATCGCTGCTTTAATCATGAACGACATTTAGTAACTTCGCACTGACTTTGTCTAAACCAGCCAACAGCAAATCCAAGGACCCACATTCTTCTTCTTTGTCTTCCTTGTTAAAATATCTCATTTGATCTTCGTTAAATTGCAATGAATTGTCGCTTTTTGTGCAGGAACTGATTGATCCATTTCGGCAATAAATCAGGCGTGAGTTGACGTCAGCTTGTTGTTATGCCGGTAAAACTCACTTCACGTTTGTTGCGGTGAATGAAAACACAATTTATTGTAACTCAAAATACTGGTTAAATTTACACAGAAATTCTGACTTTTTGAATGGGTTTCCAGGCAATCAGTTTTTTGATCCGTTCATTTTAGTTTTCTGTTGATGAGCACTAGCTTTGATTTTTTAACTGAATCGCTGGAACTTTGGCAACTTCGAAAAGCATGGTTTCGAAGAAGCGACAAAATCGTTTGGTTCCTGACGAAAAGCAACTTTAATCGGCGAATTAGGAATTAAGTTGTTTTTACATTATTTCATTTGCTGATTTCCAATATTTTGGGGCTGGTGCTTGCTAAAGGTACGAAAACTAAAGCCGCAATTTTTTTTCCCTGGAATCGATCGGCTTATCTCGATTCGATCGATTTTGATCAAAACTAAAATTCCGCCCAGCTCAAAAGATTTTGCTTCAAGATGCATTTATTCACTGCCCATGCTGCATAATCTCTTGCGAGAACTAAGAGTTGATATTCTTTTTTATGCTTCATTAGATCAAAGACTGTAACTTATCAATATCTTTACGTAATTGCTAAATAACTGCACTGGCTTCAATGTTGATTTAAGGTTTGCTGTTAAAGTTCTTGTTCAAGTGTGAACCAACAAGAAAAATCGTAAAACATGAGTATTTTATCTCTAACCAAGAAAAAAAAACAACTTTATAAGGCCCCCTTGGTTGTAAGCTCCTCAGTTATTGTCTTTTTTATTATAAGAACTCACTAACGGTATCTGCTTGCTCGGTTTTAAGCATCCTATTTTGTAGGTCTCCTAGCCCTCTTTCTTAACGAAAAGTATAAACTATCTCGGTTAAAAATGTCCCTAGTGACAATCTAAGCTTTCGCTTTCAAACAAACATTATCTTTTAGTTATGAGTTATCAAGCTGAAACAAACATAAACATGTTACTTACAATCGATTTAACAACGTTAAACCTGTAAACAAGCCGTTTGGGATGACTGTTAGTTTGTTTGCAGTAAGCTGCCTAACAAAGAAACAAATTTGCCATTAGAAGCACCTCGTAATGACTCAAAAAAATCCTGTGCGGTAAGCATCGTTATAGCATTTGCTATTAAAATGGCTATCGAGATGCCAACCAGAAATGCAAAAAACCATAAGAAACACGTCTTTCAGAATATATTCAAATCATCAATAAACCAATTTGCAAAGGCATTCAATAAAAAAGGAAAAAAAAGTAAGCAGATATATTTTCTCGTCTGGCGTCACATTTTCCGTAATTAACTATCATTAATTAAGTACCGAATCGCATTATAGAGAGTAGGGATGAATATCGCAAGCTTGAGTGTTTGAACCAGCTTACTCCACGCGCAAAGTGTAAATGATTTATTTGACGCCCTGGGCGTTTACTTAATAATTTGAAGGGGTTTGGGGGGGCGTTTAATGGATAAGAGGCGTTTACTGGAGAGCGGCGTTATTTTCACAATTGATATTTTACACTTCCTAATATCGATTTTTTACACTTCTTAATAAACCCTTTCTAGCCAACAAAACTACCTGCAATTAGTGCAGTTTAACAAAGACGGCGAGTAACTGTGCAACAGTCTGCAACTAGTGAAGTTAAATCAAATTTCTTCCTCGCGTAATTTTCTGCAAGCAAGTGAAAAAAACGTGTGACACAAATTCAATTTTTAAGTTATGTTTAGTAAATGCCCCCTTGGGGGGATGCGTTTATTATATACGGGGCGTTTAATAGAAAGTGGCCGTTAAATAAACTAATAGATCATTTACGGTATGCCAACAAGTAACGGCGGGAAAGTTCCCGCCTTTTGCAAAGCTGTGTCAAACGGGTACGCGTCCGGTTGCAACATTTTGCTAGAAGTTACTGCATTTGCACTTCGATTTAGCAACTCAATGTCCTGCAGACAGACAACGGGGTGTAAACATTTCGAGGATCTTATAAACTGTGAAACAATGATCTAACTGACTTTAACAATGCACTGAATTGCACGAAGCTGGTCGACATTCGGGAAGATGAAGAAATGCTTACAGAATGAATCGGCTAAGCAAGTAAGTAAGTAGTGACTACTATATTGTGAGCTGCTTTTGGAATGGTTAATGCAATTCTTAGCAAATGGTCAATAGTTCAAAACTTTCAAAAATTAGCAAGATCAATTTAGTTGTTGTTTTCAAAGATGAGAAACGTTGAAAGTTGCGTTAGTGAAGAGTCCTACACGAGATGATAAATCTTCATCTAAAAGCTAGAAATTTGCTATTGTTTTCAGGCATATCATTATTAATTCCTTTATTCGCTGCCATTGTTATCCCAAAATGAGGTTTGTCAGCTACTTGACAGCCCGAAAACAAAACAAAACAAAACAAAACAACTCATATTCAAACGGAGATCATCAAGTTCTTTTTTGTTCTCGTTACCAAATGAACTTATTTAAAAAAACTTTGATATTCGGAAATCAGACATAGTATTCTACTGTGCCTCACTTGGTGTAGTAAAGTCAACAAATAAAACTCAGCTGAAACAAAAAAATTGTCCCTCAGGCGACCAAACTATTTTCACTAGCATTAAGCCAAGGGGGTTAATCGTACTCCCCCCCTCCCCCTCCCCCATGATTTTCCAAATGGTTGCAGGTAAAAGATTAAGCACGTAAGCAGTTTTGGGTTAGGTAGTTACTTTCCATAACAACACAATTCAGTTTTAAGGTAGACCTGTTCTTATGGCAACGCTTGTTTCACAGCATGTCCGTCTTCTTGTTCGCCATCTTGGATTTTTCGACAATCTTATTTTTTCGGAAAATTGTTGCAAGTTTGCTCGAACGTAGTAGAAAACATGTATTTACAGCCTCAAATAGGAAAATAATGAAGAAGAAATTGGAAATGAAGAAATAAGAACAAATTATGTCATAAAAACCCGGTTTTCTGAATTAAGTTTAAATTAGCATTGTTAATTTTGCACAAACTATGATTTATAATTATTTGACTTCCCGCACTGAAAGTTTTATTTTGATTGCTTCAAAGCTACAGATTTTAAATCGGAAAAATGTTTCGAGTATTAACTAATGATAGTTAAACACGCAAAATGTGGCGCCAGACGGGAAAATATTTCTGTTATTTTTATCTTTTTTACTGAATACCTTTTGTTTATTGATGGTTTGGTTTCTGACTTGACTCCGAATCAGTGAAGAAGTGTTGAAAAAAAATTATCATGTTTAGTGCACTCCTGTTTAAATCTGAAAATATGCATGTCATCAAATATGTGAATCGGGTATTGACTTTTTGTCTTTAGATATGCAGTCTGTTAATCTATTGTGTTTGCCGACAGAAGCAAAAAAATAAAGTCCGGACTAAATATTAATTTTAAAACGTATCGTAGCAATGAGAAAAAGGTAAAAGTTAGTCCCGCAGGAATTGAACGTGTTAACAAGGTTAAAATTATGTACCTTAGTTATAAACTGTCAGTAACCATGACGCTTGCGTTAAAACCATAGATGAGTAAAAATAGCTCAAATGACGAGTTATCCGGCTGATAAATTTGTAGACGTGTTACTTACAAGTTAGATAAGTTAGTTAATACTGTAAACGTGTCATTGGAGATGACTGTAATCGGGTTGTAAGTCAGCAACCTTATAAAGAGAAACAAGCAACTCATGAGCACATGTTTGCAATCAGTTAATAACTGTTGTCCTTTAAATGTTTATGAGGCTCTGTTTAATCCCCTTTACCTTGATTTTGTATTTTTTTTCGTATTACAAAGTGCCTGACAGATTCCCACAAGGGACTTTTCCGTGGTACGTTACAAACAAAAATCATAAGGGTTAAAAACCCCAAATGTCAGGAGGTTATTTACACCAGCATGTAAGGTAATTAAGTTAAGTATTTAGTTTAAATGTCATGCGCTATTTCCTTAGCGTTAAGGAAATCATTTGGGGGTCACCCCTCCAGCTGCACTCGTCCTCACCCCAAGCCCCCAAGAGGTATTTATATTTGGCAACGATCAAATTATCACGTCATGAAGACGTCATAAGAGCGAATTAACTTAAAAATAAGAATTGCTAAAATCGTTGAACCCGAAGATAAAGTTTTGGAAGACTATTTCTTAACTATGACGAAAACTAGAAGAGAAACAGAGAGTGAGAAAAAAAATAGGCTAAAAAAGCTATTCTATGACACCATTATATATGACGTCGTCACAAACTAAAAGCTAATTATTGCACATTTTTATGGGTCATGGGTTAAATAGTATTACTGCAAAGTTGGAAACGGATACACATAATAATAAATAATTTACAGTGAGGGCCCGAATACCCTCCCCGGCCTTCCTAGCGCCAAAAATAGCTTGGCCTGAATAAGGTTAAGTGTTTAGTTTTAGAAATTTTGCTCTAAACAAATAAAAAGAAGTTTTTTCAATCAAATAAATAAAAAAATGATAAAACATAAAATAAAAAAAAAACAGAACTGTTTACCAAGACAACGACGAAAACCCTTCTTATATTGTTGTCGTTGACGCTATAATCGCAAAAACTGACGGAAATACCTCCGTGGTACAAGAGAACATAGCTAACGGCGAAAATCGTTCATTCATGCAGAAACACGCCAAAACTGGCGTCATTGCTAAAATGCATAAAACTTCCTAAATGCATAGTTGTCAGCTTAACTTTAAACAGACCATAAAGGGAAACAAAAGAACCTCAAGAAACTTAATCTCAACGATAAAAATCTGCAGTTTGAACTAATCGCCTCAATTTGAAAATGCAAAAGTGACTGCTCAGCTTTGGTTGGGGCAACATCCTACGATATTCCTTTAAATTTGTGCAATTATCTTGCTAAAACGTTACAAAAAGTCACTAAATTTGGTATCACTATCATTATCCTGTTGTAAGAAACCGAAACCAATTTTGGTCGATTCGCTCCCCCCCCCCCCCCAGGAGGATGCGCCACGTTCCATTCCACAAATTTAATGTGTATATAAAGTTTGGTTTTGGTTTTTGTAGTAACTGATGTAAACTAAAAAAGCTTGCGTTGAGACATTTTTCTTACTAAAAAGATAGCGATAAAAACATTTCATTGGCTAGTGATTTTAAATTGCTTTAACCCTAGGAACCTTTAAGAAATTCAGTCAGACAGACAGACAGGTAGACAGAATTGTTTTATCGGTGCCGTGTAATCGCTAAGATACTAGGCGTTTGCCCAATTAAAAATATTTACAATTGTTTGTTTTGTTTACAATATATTATCAAGTGGGAGAGAGTGCCTTTTCTCTTTTCTTAAAGCAATTATAAAAACATTTGGAAATCATTGCAGCCAAAAAAATCACACGAACACTCGAGGGGGGGGGGGGTTAAATCGGACCCTCTCTCTTTTACTGTCATCACAATTCATCTGATTAACATGAAACTTGGCAGATACGATCAGCTTCCCTTGTACGTTCAACTAAGTATAGTCACGTGGTGTCTTATTGGTTTCCATGGCAACCGTTATGAGCGAAATTCCAACATTTGGCCGCCATCTTGGATTTTTGTTTTTTCAGGGTTTTTTTCAAATTTGAATGATAAACACTGAAAAAGGTAAGAAAACAGAATTTAGCGATTGAAAGCTCCATAATTATTAGTAGATAAAATGGGTAAAATCCATCGCAAAATTGTCCGCGTTTAGTCACTTTTTGGCGAAAAATTTACATTTCGAAATCAACACACATCGTGCGTGATTTATTGCGATGACGTCACCTAATTAGTGTCAAAAGATGTGTTAACAAACAAAGAACAGTTGCACTAAACCTTTTGTTATTCGATCAAGAAGCAAAAATTTAAAGCCGAAAACATCGGGGGGGGAGGCAATTTGACCCAACCTTCGAGGTTTTTAGGGTTAAGAGCTATAAATTAATTAGTGAAAAAATACAAAATTTGAATGAATAGTAACTTTGCTGATAATCGTTTTGAGTGTTACTTACAGATGACGTAACGATGTTAGTGCTGTAAATGTGCCATGGGGAACGGTTGTAATCTGGTTGGAATTAAGCCACCTAAAAGTAGTAATTTTGCCTTTACAAACAACACATAAACATATTTGTGTAAATAATCACCCAACAACCGTTGTGGCTGAAATTTTCATAGTGGGTTGGCTATCATAAATCAAATTTCGAGCGACCAACAAACCAAAAACCGCGAGAACTTGGCCTTAGTATTAGCCGAGGTTAGAAACAAATGTTAGGCTTCGAAGGAACCGAAATTTTAGCAAAAGATTTCCAATAACTTCATGGAACCCCTTATTGTATTTTCTAGCCCGCACGTTATTAGCTCCCTTTATTATAGCTTCACTCGTGTTTAAGGAGTCTAAATTATATGCAACCTCGCTCGATTTTAACTTCCCTCAGTTCGAAGCCTCCTAGGGTTTTAAGTGCCTTTGCTTATGAGCCTACTCGCTATAAATCCTTGTCGATTTAAGCTCCTCCTAGGGTAAATCTTTTTTCGATAAAAATCCCTTTATGTTATAAGGCCCCCCTTGATTATAAACCTCTCCGATTACGAGATCTTTTGGTTTGTTGCACCTCAGATTTATACCTTTTAGGTTATAAATCTTGTCGGAAACATGAGCCTACTAAATTATAAATAACTGCCTCAGTTATACTTCCTTCAGCTATGAGCTTTCTTAAATTTGTTTCGAGCCCCCTTGGTTATAAACTCACACGCATACGGTTACACGCATCTACAGTTACTTCGAAAACACCCTTCTTCGATTACAAGTTCCATTTCTTATGAGTTACTTCGTTAAAAGTATTACTAGTGCATCCATAACTCGATAGAAGCACAGCCAAAAAATGGGCCATTTCTTTTATAACACTGTTTTTTGCGGTCTTTCGGTTTTGTAATATTTTGTCCATTTCTGTCATTTAGGGTTCCAAACAGCTTTTCGCCGATTATTGGATTGTTTTTGAAAAGGAAATCCATATCTAAATAAAGTTCGGAAGTTCTCCTTCCAATTCTGGTTTATTGCCTTCAATTAATATTTCGTTTTCCATTTGAAAGCCCTAAGTTTTTCCAAGGCACTTTTTTTCTTTACTTGTGTATGTTGCAATTTAAAAAACGCACAGGCAGGCGTCTATCGAGTTAGAGACGCACGCTCGCGCCATTCAAAAAGTGCCCGAAAAAAATGCTCTACGTTCTAATGTTCTAATGGTAAACAATTCGAATGACGAGCTACCAGGCTGAACTATTCCTAGAGGTTGTACTTACAATATCTCTAACGACGTTAATCCTGTAAATGTGCCCTCTCCGATGGCTGTAATCTTGTTTTTGCCCAGATACCTATTTAGGAAACATTTTCATTCCTCAAGCAATTCTTGACCATCTATGATGTGATACCTCCAAAAATCGTGTCTGTTAAATGATGCTTTTGGGTTTGCTATTAAGGTTAATGCCGACATGTTAACGAACATGAAAACCCGTAAGAAATGTAGCACTAACTCAGAAGAAAAACACGTAAAAACGAACCCGCAATTGTAAGCCTTTTGGTAAGTGAGCCCCCAGATTTCGGGACCTTTCCGTTGTAAATGCGTTGCTGTCTCAACTTTCAATTGACCAAAAATAGAAACAAAGGAAGCTCATGAGACTTGTATCTAAGTGAGGTAGAGACTGCATTTTGAATTAATTGTCTAAACATAGAAAATGCAAAAATGACCTCTCAAATTAGGTTCTGGCAACAACCTCTTGTGTTGTCTTCAAATGAGTGCGAATATCTTTGCTAAAACTTGGCGGAAACTCACTAAATTTGGTGCCTTTATCGTTATCCAGTTTAAGGAAATCGCTTAAAACAAATTTGGGGCGGATTGCCCCCCCTCCCAATCCTGGTCTGAATAGGGTTAAGAGGGAGCACCAAGTTCCATTCAACAAATATATCCTGTATATTAAGTTTGGTTGTCGTTGTTGATTGGAAACTTTTAAAAGATAGCAGTAAAACAATTTTAATTGTCAGAGGTTTTTTAATTTGCTTTAAGAGCTATAAATTAACTAGTGACAAAATACAAACTTGAATGTATAGTCATTTCGCTGATAATCGTTTTGAGTGTTACTTACAGTCGAAGTAACGACGTTAATCCTGCAAATGAGCCGTTGGGAATGGTTGGAATCTGGTTGGAATCAAGCCACCTATCAAAGTAGTATTTGCGCTTTTACAAAGGAAAATTCCCACGATATGGAAGGATTGTCTTAAATTGTTTGCTATTGCGAGCTATTTGAAATTGGCGCGGGCATCAAAAGCCCCCTCCCGCCCCCCAGGCGGAATAGGGTACTTTAAAGCTAGAGATTTTAGATCGGAAAAACCTTGACCGTCCCCCCCTGGACGTTCGAGGGTTAAAGTAGAGTTAGTTTGGCTCGTAATATAGACGATATCAAAAAGCAAGCAAAACATCTGGAATACGAATCTGCTAATTAGTACTTAAATTAACAACATAGTTTCTTTTGTAATAATTGGCTATTATTAAACACTTTTTTGCACGGATTGCCATGAAATGCATCAAACTCAAACGCTTCGCAGAAATTTTGCTAGAAGTTTGAAACTTAAAAAAGGTTACGATAGTGCGCATTGACGTTATTGTTGGGAGTGAAAGTTATCATGAGAACCTAATGAAAAAACAATTTATATAAAAGGAAAAAGAAATATTATTTGTTGTTGAATTAGTAACGGTTAGTACTTTGGAACCTACGCTACAAACCACAAATAATGAAAAATAATTCGAATGACAAGTTACCAAGCTAAACTAATCCTAAAGGTGGTACTTACAATCTCTCTAACGATATTAATCCTGTAAATGCATCCTCTCGTATGGCTGTAAGGTTGTTTCTACCCAGATATCTACCAAGGAAACATTCTCATTTTTCAAGCAACCCTTCACCATTTTTACTTGATACCACCAAAATACTGTGCCTTAAAGGATGTTCTTGGGTTTGCTATTAATGCTAATGTCAATATGTCAACCAACAGGAAAAACCGCAAGAAATGTTCCTTGTAGCAATAACCCAGAAGAAAAACACCAATGGCCACCATCTTGGAATTTTCGAAAAATTTGTTTTTGTGAAAATTGCAGCAAATTTGCTCGAATTTAGTAGAAATCATGTAATTACAGTCTAAAATAGGAAAAAAATGGAAAGGCAGAAATTAGAACAAAATTTTGTAACGAAAATCTCGTTCTCAGAATCAAACTTCAATTTGCATAATTAATTTTGCATACATTATAAGTGATGACGTCATCTAATTAATGTCAAAAGATGTGTTCATGATCGGACTACAGATACTGAAAGTTTCATTTTGATTGCTTCAAAGCTACAGATTTTAGGTCGGAAAACCTTGGGAGGGGGGGAGTTCCATTTGACACCCCCTTTGACGTTCAAGGGTTAAAATACCCTCTCGGTAAATAGAACCCTCGTTTGTAAACATATTCGGAAAGTATGCCCCCTTGCGTGGCCGGGGATTTTCGAAAACGGAGATTTTTTCCTCCAAATACGGCTGCCGTCGTTACGTAGCCGGAGCTTTTGGGCACAGGAAATAGAGGTTTTCAAATATTCTATTTTAGGTGGGGACTTTTGAAAACGGAGATTTATCGTATTCGTGTGGACTGGCGAAAACGATTCGAAAACACTACAGATGCGGAGAACAATTTCTCCGTCTTGGAAAATACCCGGCTACGTGAGGACATGGCGTAAGTTTCATGTCGAACCTCGAGACAAAGAATTTTGGTGTTGAGATCACTTTTCTCTATTATCAGCCCTGAATAATGGTTTCAGCCAATCACAGGCCGGATTACTGTTTTGATTCTCATGAAGTCGCGACATTGTCGTGATTTCAGACGATATCACTGACAGTTTGGTTTCTTTCTTGAAAATAAAGTTTCCATCAGCGCGGAATCTTTGTATCGCTTCATAGAAAATTAATAGGGGAGAAAACGAAGCGACACACGCATTCTTTACAAATTCCCTCCAAATTTATCCTTTGACTATAGGTAGTGCAAGTTTCATTTAAATGCAAAGCTTCCAATTTTCTTTGGAAAAACCCATAAACGATTAAGAGTTAAGATATGCACGTTTGGATCAAGTTTAATCTTAGCGAGAAAGAACACGATTTGAATTCAAGTGCAAACTCTATTACATGATTTTGCAGCATAACCAACATAAGCATTTGTTCCTGAAACAAACCGGGAGCTCCACTTTTTCAACTTACACTCTAATCGCCCCTTCAGGAAGTTGCGGAATGGTAGTTAAACCTTTTTCTTCGCAATTAACCCATCCGTTACTGTCAGCTTCGGGACATGAACTCACTCCGTTTGCAACACTAGCGGTTACCGCTATCACGACGAGTACAAACATGTTGGAGCTGTGAAAACATAAAGGGATTGTAGTACCTTTTGGTTTCATTTGGGGGAGGGGAAAGAAATAAATGAGGTCAAGCTAAGCGATTTAGCATAAATTCGTAACAAATATGTGTCAAAATGTCTCCTGAATATGCCGTGTTGTGAGCGCTAGCGTTGAAATTCAAATTTTGATGTGGAATCGTTCCGTACGTTGTCGTTCCGTCATGACAGTTGCTCAGTACTACGTCATGCAGTACGCAAATTGTTCGCGTGGCCAAGTCCCCCGTTGTCGTTCCCAGACATCTTGCTTATAGGAGCTATACCAATTGACCGACTTGAAGTCCGATATACTGCCCAATAGTGTACAACATCACAACTTTAGTACTAGAAAGGTTACCTGTAATATTAATCGACGAGACTATACATATAACGCCTACATCAAAATCGTTTATTGATGTTTGCGTTACCAGTTGTCAAGAAAAAATAGTAAACTCGAGGGTGATTCATCTTAGTATGTCGTGCCACTCTCTGCTATACATGGAGCGTTAAACACACCGCACAATTGAAGACGTCAATTTAGGAATTTCAATAAGGATAGCTTACTAGAAGACCTTGCACAAAAACAAGGAATAACTCGCTTGTGCGCCAACGCTAACGATATGTGGCTCACGTGGCGGAGATATTTCGTGGAGATTGTTGAGACTATTTCGCCCCTTAAGAGAAAAAGGACCAAACAAAGGAATACCCCCCCCCTGGGTAACTACTGAGATTTTGCGTCAGATTCATAAACTAAATTACCTTGAGAAGTTGGCTGTCTTGTCTAATGACAGCTCGTATTGAAAACAGTATAAGATAATAATGACAGCTAGAACAGGTCTTCGAAATGTCGTAGTATTTGTTGACCTCAAAATAGCTTTTGATAACGTTGATCACGAAATCTTACTTTGTTTCGTGTGGTGTGATCGTCCGGGTGAGAGTAGTTCTCAGAAGAACTGTTTTTGGTGACTGACGTTTCGACT
>JAOBYE010338873.1:0-15064 GCA_025403585.1 Parazoanthus swiftii | reverse complement strand
TCATTTACGTCAAACGTAGATGCGTTATATCGGGCAGCTTTCATAAATGCGGCATAGACAATGCTAGTGGCGACTCGTCGATCCAGATTTTCCTTAGTAATATTTGTAGCGTAGGACCAAAACTCCACTTTGCGCTTGTTCCCCTCGACAGGAGCGCGGCGATTGTAGTCATCAACAAAAGCTCTTGCGTTGTCTTTGGTTTTAGCACGGGTGATCTGAGCAAAGCTCGCTACTGTGATGCACAGTAAAGAAAAGCAAACCATAGCTTTTTGAATTCCTTTTCTTTTATTGTTTAGTTCTTTAACTGTGCTAGTGCAATCAGGTCGGTAAGTTAGGACTTTGTGAGGCCGCCGCTTCGTCGAATCAATGTAAGGTCGAAAGCATCTCGAAACTTAAGTCGCCACACCCACTTAATTTACAATCTCAATATAGAACAAAATGGTTCAGTTGTGAGAATAAGACAATTGGTCATGACTCTAATTATCTAAGATGAAGTTCGAAACTCTCCCAAATTATTGAGAACAATGTATATAGAGAGGTTATGAGAATATGGCAAAGCATGCATCTTGATAATTTGGCACTTTGGAGCCCGATTTTAAGTTTTGTCAAGTCAGACACGAAACTGAGTATGTGATTAGAAATCGGGTTAAAAGAATCTTTTTTGGCTGTCGCAGGACGGTCTTGTGCGAAAATATTTGTATATCCACAAGCGTTTAAGTTGCGTCGTTTTTACAATGAGAGTTTATTTGTCTACATGATAGAAGCAGAAAGCATTTTATATTCGAAAAACTTTAAACTTCTCTATTTCTCATGTACGTTTCAGGATGCACTCTCTCGATGACGTTTGAGGAAGCATTCTCTCGATCTGTGGCTGCGAGGAATTTCATGGTCGCCATGGTGTCACGTTCTGAGACTAAGCTATTCAACTGCAAACTGTTCTGCACTAAATAAATTGAAGCTCTACGTCAGTACCGTAGTAGTGTCAGTTTTTCTGTCTGGTATACACATCTAGATATAGTATTATTTATTAACTTTTAAATAGGCGAGGTTGAGCTTTTCTAAATTGTGTTACTCAAGGGAAATTAGACTATCAACACAGCTGGAAATAGCATATATGATAATTAGCACAAATTCTAGCTTTACGTAGGGCAGGCAAACGTTTGCAAACTCTGGTAGATATTTTTAGGCGTTATTCAATTATCGCTTGCCAAGATATGCATACTGCAAAACAAAACGTATGTTAAAACTTAACGTTCCACATTACAATATGATCAGCTGGATCTGTATGCAAGATAGCAAGCCAAATATTAGCATATTTGCTAACATATATAGAGAATTACCTTTGGCTTCATTATCTTTTCTTTTATTCTGTGGCCTGTCGAGGTCACAGAAAGCACTTTCAAGAATAAAAGCAGCTGTGGGTGTGTTCCCATGTCATCAAACCTTGCTTAATTTCATACCCGAAGTAGCAATTTTATAAGTTTCTTTCTTATATACTACCCTGACATGTCGGAATAATGACTAGTAAAAGAAAAAGTTAGTAAAAGAAAAACGCTGTGCAAATTTCCAAGATGGCGTCTTGAATTCCAATTTTTAAAGCAAAAGTATGAAGTGTGTAACGTTTTCGACCAAAAGTTTATGCGACTGACCTTTCACCGTGGACGAAGAAAAGCAAGATAAGCAAACCCGGTGTGATAAAACCCTTAACTTTTGTATATTTTTCTGACTTGTTTTTTGCAAATTTGTGAGCTTCAGTGTTTGGCGTTTTTCCGACATGTCGACTACGGTAGGCACGTCGTCCTGGTGATTAGGAACTCCTATTGTTTAGTTTGGTAATCGGGTGATGTGGTCTGTCACACACTCTCTTGGTTGCCGCTGTTGATACATGTAGAAAACACTGGCTTTGTTCTGTTACTGGAGGCTCTACGTGTCCAACATATATGTGTTCTGAGATAAAGAAGGGTGTCTTCAACTCGTAAATTGTCTTAGGTAAACAAATAAACTTCGTTAAGATTTGAAGCTTGTGTATGAACAGTTACCCGGCAGTTGCGATGTTAACATTTCATGATAAACTCTTAGTTTCCGTGTGCACGATGAGAAAAATCGCTACCTTGGTCTATTGCTTTGTCACTCCCTCCAAAAAAAAATAAAAGGACAGCTGGGAGGGAGGGGAGGGGTACTCCCTTACATAAGCTATACGCGGGGACAGGCCGCCCTTAAGGGTATGCTTTTTCGGCTTTCTGATCGTAAACTGGGTATATAGTTTTTGGATTTTTGATCATAAATAGGGTCTTAAGATTACGTGTTTTAGCGAAAAAATGTGTGAAATTTGAACAGGGTATGAATCTCCGAGAATTTTTCTCACAAACAGGGTCAGGGTTTAAAGTCAAAGTGTTTGGTGGAACGCCGCGATGAACCTAGGTTAAGCACCTCCCGGGGATACAGCTGACGAGAATAAAAAACGTAGCGAAAATAAGTTCCATTGCAGTCAGTTTGCAATAAAGCAATTTTTGTACCTTATCAAAGGCGTGCAAAACTCAGTTTCTTCTAAAATCTTAATAATAATGATTGTTTTTAAAGTGTCCATATCCAAAAAATTTCAGAGACACTATTTACATAGATTACAATAAAAAAAGATGTTCAAAAAAGAAAGAATTTCTTAAATAAAAATGTTTAAGTCTAGATTTAAGAACATCAAGGCTGCAGTTGTTTTGAATAGAAACTGGAAGCTGGTTCCACAGTTTGGGCCCAGACATCGACAACGAACGGCCCGCCGTGCTTTGTTCCGCCTCGATAGTGTTTTGGGAATGTAAAGATTGAGGGAGTTTGCGGATCCCAGACCAGGGCGCGTCGTTCTGCGGCAGAGAAGCTCGGACAGATATTGAGGACCGTTTCCATGTATGCATTTAAATATAATAGTTAATAGCTTGAACTGAATTCTTGCTTGCACAGGCAACCAGTGGAGATCCTTGAGATAGGGAGTGATATGACAGAACTTTGGAATCTTGTAGACAAGACGTGCAGCATAGTTTTGTAGAAGTTGAAGACGTTGCAGAACAGATTGGTTACAGCCATAGAGAGTTGAGTTGCAGTAATCCAGACGTGATGTCACTAGGGCATGAATCAGTAGTTTGCAGGCTTCAGTAGTTAGGAAACGGCGTATCTTAGAAATGTTTCTTAGATGGTACATACAAACTTTAAATACATTGTTCACATGCCTATCAAGCTTGAGGTGTTGGTCCATGATAACTCCAAGATTTGTGATTGATTCATCAGTAACTATTTCACTCTGCTCAACATACATAGCTAGGGGGAGATTCAGTTTAGAAAGCTGTTGATGCGATCCAATAACACATAAGTCAGTTTTGCTTAAGCATATTTAAGAGGAGCCAGTCATTGATTTCGCAGATGGCAGCTCTAATAGTGGCCAGGGCCATCTGGCTTTTCTCAAAGTCAAAGGTCAGATACAATTGTGTGTCGTCTGCATACATGTGGAAGTATAGTCCATGTCTTCTGATAATATCGCCCAGTGGTGAAATATACGCAAGGAAACGAAAGGGGGCCGAGAACGCTCCCCTGCGGAACTCCACACTTAACTTGTACTGGATAAATTTTCATTACACTAGGTACGGAGGCAGAAACCGAAGAATGTTTCAGTGAAAAACGGAAGGGGAATTGAATGGAACTCAGATTTGCAGGCCAAAATACCGTCCATTTAGAAACACTGGAATGGAACATTTCTTGCGTTTCCACTTCTATATCCCCTTCTGTTTCCACTTCCGTTTTCGTTTCCGTTACCACTTCCGTTTTTGCTGTGTTGCTTCCGCTGTTAGTGTGAGCCAGGCTGTAAGTAGATTGTAAACAGTCTCTTTCTGTTCCTCAGTCTCAGAATCAATCGAGGAGACACAAAATTTGATTCTTGTGTCTCCTCGATTGATTATTAGGAACAGGAAGAGGATGTTCGCAGTCTAGTCTTTTAGGCGAGATGACATGGTAAACTGAGCAGGACTGTCTATTATTGCAGTTAATATAAAAATAAAACAATTTTTTTACAGTTGCCATAACAAAGTTAAGAAAATTCAAAGATTACCATGGCAGAAATCGATTCCGGCCTCTTTTATTAAGTCATTAGCCAATAATGTTATTTCTATTAATTACTAGTCTTCACTAATAAGTTTTCATTGCTAATTGACTTTCACTAATTAGTAGCATATTTGTACTAATTAAAATTACCAATCCTTTGTTTAACGAGGGTAAAAATTTTCGTTGAAATAAAGCAACTGTTACCAATGAGTGTCCTACACCGTAAGAAATTTACAATTAAAACTTTACCTACTGTTATTTTAAAGGTATTAAGAATGATAACTATGAGTTAAATTCATTAAGACAATGCACCCATTGTAGTAAAGAGAGAGTTTCGCCATTCTAGTTCTGACCAAAGTCTGGTAATGAGTCTGGTAATGTTTACAAAGAAACTCTGTATGTTCATTCGTTCAATGATTTCTCAGAAACAAAGTAATCAGTTAATTAGCAATATGTTTCTACTAATTAGCAGTATATTTCTACTAATTGACTATAGGGAAATAACTGGTAGTGTGCAATTATTGTCCTGATTGCAAGATCGACGTCGTTTGGGAAAAACACATTTCCTGCCGAAAAGTTATATTACAACCGTTATTTCAACCGTTTGCCACAAGAAAAATATACACAAGCTAACGGAGATGAAAAGTTGTGATTGTCCTTCTGACGATTGTTTGAGTAAAAACAAAGAAGATACTCCTCCAGATTTTGTCCAAGTAAACAGACATGAAAACTCAAAGTTTTCCAAATCAGTTCAAAACTTCCCTATCACTGCCTTGGAAGTGGAAGCGTCCCTCAGAAGTAAAACGAGAGATATCAGAAAAGCCCGGAAAGCATCATTTTTAAATCACAACTCATTTCTTTGTTCTTTGGATGAAGATGATGATGATTATGGTGGCGTTCTGTCTGCTTCTTTTCCTGGAAGTCAACTTGACAAAGCCTGCTTAAGTTCATGTCCGGAATCAGACAAGATGGAGGACTACATTCCCAGTGAGAGACCTCGAAGGCGTAGAACCGCTACAGTGTCCGCACCTGCACGCTTGTTACAGTACAAAGGAAGTTCGAGTTTAGCCATGGAGTCGAATGATCAAGCAAACTACCAAAGCAGTATGTCGCGCAGGCGTAGAAAAGGCTTTTGCCAGAGCACGGGTTTTGTTTTTGGAAAAGAGAAGGACTAGGGTGGGCTCCAAACAGTTGGGAATATTCGACCCAAATTATGCTTTATGAACATTCAAAACAAGGAAACGGTGATAATAACAATTCATTAAGTTGATTCGTAGATTTATTATATCTAACCCTAGGCCTGCGGCGAGAAACGAACAGTTGATCAAACCACATATGATATTTCCTTAAACCGATATTTTACTTGGCGAAAGATAATTTCTGCCGAAATGTTTGCCACTGTCTCCTTTCAGTATCGGTTTTGTGTTTTGTTTGTTTGGTTAGTTTGTTGAATCATCAGTTAGCCAAACCGAGTTTCTTATTCGGGGAACGTTGACACACTTTTATTGAAACGCCAGTGGAGGAAAATCCAGTTCAGTGGATCGCAATGCTGTCAGTCCAAACCTAAGGCGAGAAACGAACAGTTGATCAAACAACATATGATAGTTTCTAAAACCTTTTTTTTTACCTGCCGAAAGATAAGCTCTGCCGAAATGTATGTCGCTGTCTCCTTTTAGTATCCATTTTGCTTTTGTTTGTTTATTTAGTTTGTTGAAACATCAGTTAGCCAAACAGAGTTCCTCATTTGGGGAACAGTAACATACTTTTATTGAAATACCAGTGGTGGAAAATCAAGTTTAATGGATTGCAATCCGGATCCATCTGAGTGCGCCTTCCTGTAACGGAGTTCGAATTCATAGTTCTTTTATGTCCGTTAAAACGTTTTAACTAAAAACAGTTTATTTGATGAAGTTAGATATTGAAATGACAGTGCAGAGAAATCAAGTTTGGAGGATTGTAATTCACCAGCACTGAAATTGAGTATCACTGGTTCTGATTGTTTTGTTTGTTAGAACTAATATCTCAGCCGAATAGAGTTTTTTGTTTGATGAAATCAGCTTTTACCTTACAGAATAGACGAATGTGAACGTGAGGAAGAGAAAGTTGAAACTGATATTTGTTTTGAACTTGCTTTGAGTTGAATTTCGAATTAAAATAAAACTTGATTCAATTTTTAACTTGTTATTTTTATTAATCATACAAGAGACAAAGTTCAACACATAGAGTTTTAATTGAACTGAAACAAAATGCATTGTTTAAAATAGTAAAACGAATGGGTTGTTCTTAAAGTATTTATTGTAAATTAATGTACTTATACATGTGTGGCAAATATGTCAATAAATTAAAGCCAGAGCGTTCATTGTGTGATGTAAAAGGATGTTAAGAAGACAATACATTCTCTTGGTATTATTCGGGAAGCCCTCATCCATCTTACTTGTAAAATATATCTCTGAAAATGTAGTGTAAAATGAAATGTGATGGAAAATAAATTGTTGTTGTTGTTGGTATTACATACGTTTTTGTTTTGTTAAGATCAGATGTAAATAAACAAGTGTCTTTTCCACTGCATTTCTATCAAAACGCAGACCATTTCAAAACCAAGTCGGGCAGAAGTGGACATTTGGTATTGTGGTAATAGACAAAGGCCTTTGCTTTAAGTTGTTGTAATAGACAAAGGCTTTTGCGTAAAGTTGTTGTAATAGAAAAAGGCCTTTGCGTAAAGTTGTTATAATAGACAAAGGCCTTTGCGGAAAGTTGTTGTAGTAGACAAAACCATTTGCGTAACTTTCTTGTAATAAACAGAGACCTTTGCGTAAGATTCTTGTAATAGACAGGTTTTGCGTTAAGTTCTTACACTGCACAACTAGCGTTTTCAAAATATTGCTATATTCAGGTATAAGGTGAAGCACATTCTTCGTCGAAACGACCACATTATTCTAGAAACTCAGATTTTTGTCTTCCCTGTTACATCTACGTTAGATACAGGAAGCACCTTCTTAAGCTTTTTTAAGCTGATCTGGACAAAGCTGGAAAAGAAACTTCTAAAGGTGCCTGTCATCATTAAGAGCCTTCAAGACAGCGATCAGGAAAGAAGACCTCTCAGATATTATAGGTTCCCTACATGCTAGCAATTGTCCAGTATGGAAATCCGCCTAGCCGATTTTGGCCGTTTTTAAATTTTTAGTCATGAGTTTTAGCGTTTAATACAATTCTAGGATTTTTAACTGCACAGTCTTTGTATTTCAATCAACTAAGGTCTGCCCGGCCAGTAACTTTGGTTTGCTTGTTTAGAATAATATTTTGTCGAAAGATAAGTCAGCTTTTTTATGTGCATAATAAACCTCTCTTCCAAAGCATTTGGTATCATCGACATGACCATCTTTTTTTCTTAAGCTAAAATATTGTTGGGACTCAAAAACCCAATAAAACCATGTGAATGACTTTGGAAGTTTTTATCATTTGTTTGAATTGAAACTGAACAGGTAAAATAACAAACCAAAACTCTTATGAAATTACGTCTTGTAAGTATTTGAAATAAATAAAAATCCTACCCCACTCCTTGTTTGTTGAAACAACACCGCTTAGTGTCCATATTTTCAATCGCGAGTTGTCTTATAGACTCTCCTTCTCTGTTAGGTCTATTCTCCTTTTTCGCTATTTACGTTTTGTTTAATATTTCAATTGCTCATTAAAGCAAAATACGCAGGTGCAAAACAAAAACACCGTTTCTAATTTGATGGATAAAACTGATTCTCACGCACACACTCTAACTGACGAAAATATGTTACTCACTACACTTCAAAAGTTTAACCGACTAATTTACTTCAATAGGGAAGCGTTGAACAGTGTTCAAACTTTTGTTAAATTCAAAACTGGCGTCGCTTTGACACGCGTGCTCCTATTGGCTGAACATCTATCGATGTAAACATGGAATGACGTCACGCGATCTGTTTGTTCCTGGCTCGAGGGTGAAAAACACGGAAGTCCTTCTGTAAAACCTGTGACGTTTTCGCTGGCGTATTTCCACTTATAATGAAACTTCAAAACCTATTTCAATCGCAGATGATCTCTGTTTGAGTAGTCAAATTATTAAGGGTATTTTGCCAGAATTTGAAAGAAACAGAACTAGAACCACAAGACGTTTATTTGATTGTCTAACAAAAATACTGAAAGCTTTTCTGAAATAGTGCCTAGTTAAGGAGAATGAAACACAACTGCGATGAATTGAACAGTTAACAGTGATTGTTAAAATCAAAAGGTACACAACACTTGAAATACATTTTTTAAAACCAACGAAGCACTTCGCTTGTGTCTCATGGAAGTAATAATACAGCACGGAACGACGTAGAAAGACATTTGAAATGCAGTTCTAGATAAATCGGTTTCGACTTGTTTTCCTTTAACAGTTTTTCATTGTCATCTTACATTATTCCAACTTCAGTTGTTCACCAGAGACATGCGCGAAGTTGTTTCATTATTCTACTAAAGAGGAGGGAAAACTCGGTATCAGGTAGGTATAACGTCTCGAGACGTTCCAAACCCGCCATCTTAACTTTCGTGGCCGCTAATTCGAACTTTCACTTTTGACGTCAATCACCTTATTGTGTCAGTGAAATTGGTTCAAAATGCTAGAAATGGTTAAGGACGGTTAACCAGTAGATAAAACAAATTTCATTTATTATTGATATGTAGCTGGTACGACAACGAGGAACGCTTGGGTAGCCACAAAAGGTGCATATAGATTTTTGTAGAAAAATTCAAATTTTAATACCGCTTCCTCTTGTGGTAGCGGAATAGCTTTAGTATGTGACTTAGGATGACCTCCCCCCCGGCTTCTCGTCTCCGTTAAGGTAGGGTTAAAGTAATAAGGTTCGTGTGTTATTGAAATACACGTGTAAACTCTTAACGTCGTAGCAAATACTTGAGGAATTATTTCAACTTCACATGTCCAAGACACGGATATCCTGTATCTGGATTGGTGGTTAACAACATAAAACACAAGCTAGTGTTCTATATAAGTATTCAACGTCTTCAACGGATTTATTTTCCACATAAAGTTATACGTTTACAGTAATAGCTGTGATTTATACAGTGGAAAGTGCAGGATTTACAACCATAAAGGTTAATCAGGCAATCCTGCACCTTTTTCTTTTTTGGTACACTAAATAAAATGAGCGATATAGAGGCTTAAAGCGAAATAGAGGCGTATACCAGCAAGTGGATTGTAGTTCTAAGTTGAAAACTACCGTGGTCTGTTCACTGGTAAATGTGCAATGCGTTTTCTTGTTGTTCTTGTTCTTGTTCTTGTTGTTGTTCTTGTTGTTCTTCCTCTTCCTCTTCCTCTTCCTCTTCTTCTTCTTCTTCTTCTTCTTCTTCTTCTTCTTCCTCTTCTTCTTCTTCCAATTAAACCACTTCCTCTTCTTCTTCCAATTAAACCACTTCCGTCTCTATAGACGATTCGTGTGGATATGATAGTGTAAGGTGCTTTTGATGATTATTAAAAATATTACATGTATGCATTGGTGTAATGGTGGATAGAAAATAAATAAATTACAGGTAAAAATTCAAGAGCTAATAATAGTCAATAAAATGATTTTAGTCACGGTGTAGGTTGGCCGAAAAGCTCGTTCTTAAATTGGTCGATAATTGGTGTTCTGACAATGGTGTCAGGTAATATGTTTCAGTTTCTTATCGTTTTGGGTAGAAAGGCGTAGATGTGATAGTTTAATCATTTACATCAAATTGTGAATATATGACAAACTTCAAATAGCCATTTTCAATCGCGCATGCAATATTGCATCGACGCGCAGCGTTCGGTGCGAAGTGATGTGCTGCGATGTGAAGTAATTTAATGTGTTTCTAAAAAAAATCTGATACGTGATGTGCTTTGCAGCATTGCTAAACGCTTATCTAAACCAATGATGATGTCAACGTTCTTATTCTAAACAAAGAAAATTGCTTTGTGTTGACTTTGTTCTCATCCACAGAGTGAGTGGAGTGAACGCAATGCCTCTCCTCTGTTACAGAACTCGGCTTTGACTTCTTACAAATGTTTTTGAAGCTGCACAGTTTGACATATTTTCTGAATTCCTTGCGATAATTATCGTTCAATATTGTATAACAGATTGGGTTTGCAGCGCTATTCGCAAAGGTTATGATATTACAAAATGAAACTAGCTCCCAAAAGTGTCTGTAACCCAGAGCAAGTTCGGGAGAGCCAAAGTCCAACCATAACCACACAAAATTTGTCGGTAGAACACAAACTGCAAACACAGCGGTCACCACTTTGAGCATGCGCACTACCTTTCTAGTTTCCTCAACGTGGAGCTCCTGCAAGAAACGACTACAAGCTGTCGAGCGCTGAGGGCTTTCTGTCGCTCTGGCTGATGAGTGACGACGAAGTTCTTTTCCAATACTAAGGTACGCGCCCGCGATAACAGTCAGCGGTAGCAAGTATTGTAAGATGAATAGAGAAACAGTATAAGTTCTCCTTAAGGCGTGCTCCGGCCACTGCTCCTCGCAGCGGGTGTTTTGGGTGTTGGTGTCAAGGACGATAATATAGGGTGAGACAGGAAGAATGGACACCAGCCAGATGACAACGATGATTCGCTTAGCCGCTGTAATTGACAGCTGTCCACGCAAGGGATGAACAATGGCCCAGTACCTAAAACAGCAAACCATATATAAAGGACCTTTTCTAAGCTCATATAAATTTCGCAACTGTTTAATATATAACGAAAGGGCTATCAACGTTTTAGAACAAGACGAAATTCGGGGAGTATTTAAAACTTGTCTGTTAAACGGTTTCAGACCGCGGGAAAAGATATAGACGATTGTCCCGTTTTTCAAAAAGGGAAAAGGTTTTTAAAATCATTTTATAGTGCTTTGCATCAACTCTATTTTTTTTGACCAAAGAGAATTTGATCAAAGAAATTTGGCGAGCTAGTAAATGAAATTCTTGAAATGTCCTGTCTTAGAACAAACAATCTAAAGTTATGATGGTTTGAAGATGGATGTTTTTAGAGAAAATGAGACAAGCTTAGTTTAACTTCGGTTTACAACTTTTGGAAAACCCGGCCAGATATTAAGTTACGATATAAAATATTCATCTAATGAATACATAAATGAGATATTGCGACTTGTTTCACGAGCGGAAATTCGTCCAGTGGGTCTCCTTACTGTGACCGCAGTGCGGAATGGTTTTAATAATCCAGTTTCGTATTACCAGTTACCGCTGATCGCAATGACCATGGACTTACTACTATAGCGTCTCGACTTGGTATTAAATATACATAAATACTAGCAAGAAGTGTCAGAAATCTAAGCCTCTTACAGTAAACAGAGTTGTACATTTGAATTGTACAGAAGACAACAATTCATTTCTCAAAAAAATGTAAAAAAATAGCTAATAAAAAAAAAACAGCAACTGATCATAAGTGGGATTCATATCTACATTGATATTTGTGTAAATTTAACATCAAGTCGAGGCTAACGGTACTGGTGCACTTTTGTGTACGCAGAACGAACGGAATTGTGGGCTGTCATAACCCGAGGAATGTATATAAAAAGGTGATGAATTGTTACCAAAACTTGAAAATTAATAAAGATACAAAATTTTGACAATTAGGTCATCGTCAACAAAGCATGGAAGATTTTGTCTCAAGCAGTATGAATTGTATGGACAATCAACCAGACTTCGACGCAAAACATGGTCTTCTTGGCCTTCTTGCATGTGTAACAAGATAGGAAATCTCTCATCTAAACAGTTTGGTGTGTACGAGTGCACAATGTGCGAATGGACAATGAACGAGACAACCTTTTATGAAACAGCCGTGTACTAGATAGCAAATACGTCATCCAAACAGCTTAGTGTACACAAAAAGTGTACGAGTGTACATTGCACGAGTGTACTATCTGGGCTTAATCTTTCTATTAAATAAACCTCTACCATAGCGCATGCGTGAGAGAATATGGCCGCTGGTAACCTTACCTTACTAGACTCACCACAGTGAGTGTGTAGATTGAAGCGAACAGTGTCAAGGTCTGAAGAGGATACAATATCTTGCACATCACGGCCCCGTAAGGCCAGTTATAGTTCATTTCTTGTACCGCTATGTCAAATGGGATGCAGATGCACGTCAGGGCAAGGTCAGCAATTGCCAAGTTAAGTATAAAATAGTTCGTCACTGTTTTCATTTTGCGCCTGCGTAGAGTGACAAGGCATACTAGTGAGTTTCCGAAGACGCTGATTAAGAAGATCACTATGTAAAACACGAGTATGACGGCTTTGATTGTACGGTTTGATTGGTTGTCTTGAGGGGCGGAGCTTGGTATGACAGGCGGAATAATGGTCGAAGCAGCCAGATCGTGGAATGCCATGTTTATCAATGGTCACGTGGCGTCCACGGTTTGATCTTATTGTCGACTACTTGCGTTATCTTATCTGAAAAATGAACAAGTTGTTTGCGAAGTTTTTAACATTTTTATGTTTATCATATTTGCAGTTACTTTATCATTGAAGTTGTTGTGGAAAGATCATTTGGCACCTTGTGATAATGTTGGTAAGTAGATAATAATTTCATTTCCACAACTGCCAAATCTTGTATGGTTAAAATCTCACCGCCTATTAATATAACATCTGCACCACCTGTATGATCAATTGCTTTATTTTCACAATCAGTTGATTCGGTTCTTGTACTATTACTTAGAAAAGAGTAAAATGTCGGAATCAGTGCAACCTTACTTTATCAACTAATTTTTTCTTTTGAGAACGTTTTTCCGCGCATTTAGCCTCACGTTGGAGGGAATTCCAAAGAACATCTCCACTACAACTGAAACTACTTTTATTTGCGAATTTCCCTATTTGGTCAAAGTAGTGATAGTAAATATTTCGGTATGATCACGATTCTTTTGTAATTGATTCAGTTCGGATCAGGCTATATGTCAAATAAATTAGATATTACTTACAACAACAACAACAACAACAACAACAACAACAACAACATTGTTGACAACAACAGCAATACCACTAATAACAACTTCAGTTGAGTAAATGCAATACCAAGCTGATATCGATAGGTCCCGAAAAAGAATTCATAAAAGAAAACATAGTTTAAAGGTTCCGATACTAAAAACAGTCAATTGTCGATGAGTCAAAATTATAATTCAACTGCAAATTTTAAATGCATATCTCCTTTAATTTCCTTTGGTTTACTTGAGTGACAACATAAACCTTAACGAATTCAAACGCTAAACTTTATTCAATTTTTGCGCACATTTGCTGATAAACTTTTATAACCCGCATTCTTTTTACCCAAAACGAGCATGGAGCCTTCTCTAGATCTGTAATATACTGAATTTTCTTGCCTTGTCTTTAACTTAAGCTTTGTTTAGATTAGCAGTCAAGCAGGTTTACTGATGAACGTACACACACGACACTAAGTAAACAGCAAAGTTCCTACCAGTTATAGCGACCTGCCAATGAAAGTCTCGGGATGCTGATTAAGACCGATTGACATAAAATCAGTAACGTAGTTTAAAAACTACTAACTGCCTTGCTTTTTGTTTCGCGTCGGTCTCTGGTCAAGGCTACATCCATGACCTTAGTTTAGCAATTAAGATAATAAAATAAACGAGCCAGTAAGGCAGTATACAGAAAAATTAATGAGCTGTTGGAGTCCTAACAGAAATGTAAGTCTCAATGCATGCAGACCGGAGACTGGTTGACAAAACAACAGTGTGATGTTGCTTGAGGTCGGTAATTTTTGAAATCCGCGAAACGCTTCCTGGTTTCCGCAAACTGTGATAATATATATTCCTACAGCGTTATGAATTGCTACTCATAATTGTTTGTCGAAATGGAAAGAAACAATAAGGTCGGGTAGATAGGATTACTGAAATATTAGTTGCTGCAGATTTTCCCTAATCAGTTTATTTGTTCGCTCATTTATGTAAGAATTGAGGTTCGACTGAAACTTTGATCGTAAGCAAGTTCTTTGTATGACAAATATAAATTGTAGTTTCTGTCGGGCGTGGGCAAAGACATTTGAATCCAATCAAAAATGTTAAAAAGCCAGACTATATTTGATTGTTAGTATACATTGGTTTTTGCCTTCAAATTTGTTCAATGTTTTCAAGTTACCGGTCGATAAACTTCTCTAATTTTGTCCGTGGGGTCAAATCCCAGTTAATGAAATATGAAAAGAAAAACACGAAATATAAATATATATATAGTATATATACATAAGTTAGTGTAAGTAATTTAACTTTAAACTGGAAGCAGCAATTTAAAAACACTAATCGCTGTCGGAGTCTTTTTTAATAGGAAAAACTTTGTAATTAAATATTTAAAAGAAGCCAAAGCGAAAACTGCTTGGCGTGCTAATAGCTTGCGCACTAAGGATCTATTTATCGATGTCAGAAAGAGCTGACCTGCTGGACGCTTATACATCACACGCTAAAATGGTTCTTAATTGTTTTCATTTTACTTTTTTAAATACCGGCTATCAAAAAGAATCGATTTATCAGTGAAGATATTATAAACCTACTTCGTTGCAATATCTCATCAAAGATACACTCTTTTTAATTTTTGATAAGAAAGCAATATTTTTGGGTTGATGAATCATGTGTCTGGACATATGTTCAAAGACTGTGCAAAATATTTAACAGTTATCTACATACATGCATGTACTCAAATACATTGCTCTAAAATACCTGTGCCGGTTATATGTGAATAATTAAGTGCTACTATATGTTAGAAAATATTGGGGGTTCATCTTAAAAATGTGACATTGGCAGACTTTTTTACAATTATAACAAAAATTACAGAGAACTTCAGTCGCGTTCAAGCGAAATTCTCATATTTTTCTTCTTTTTCTTCACTTACCTGTCTGTTTTATGTTTGTCTCTTGTCCGAAACGTTCAGGACAAGAGACAAACATAAAACAGACAGGTAAGTAAAGAAAAATAAGAAAAATATGAG